>JAOEGS010011870.1:0-11995 GCA_025447755.1 Corythornis vintsioides | reverse complement strand
CAGGTCTCTCTGGATGGCAGCACAGCCTACTGCTGTGTCAGCCACTCCTCCCAGTTTGGTGTCATCAGCAAACTTGCCAAGGGTGCTTTTGAGTGTTTCAAAAATAATAAGGCCATAAGGGTTTCAAGTTTGGCACTGAAAATTAATGGATACATTCATTTATGTGCACAAAATTCCTTAGTCTGAGAGCAACATAGAAACAATGTGGAAAAAAAAACCCTACATAGGCAAAAAGCACCTTTTCCATATTCAGGGCAGATTCTAGATAGATCAGTCTCAGTAGAGCTAGGCCGTCAAAAGAGGATGATGAAAGAAAATAGCAAATAGTTAACTAATTCTCTGGTTGCAAGTCAGTCAAAAGAGAATGAGATTACACACATAAAGACTGTCTGAGAAAATAAATCAGAGGAGCAAGCTACATTTTCACACACATTAAATGCAACCATTCCTTTTAATGCAGACATTGAAATAGGGCTTGTCTGGAAATCTGCCCTTCAGTGGAGCAGCAGCAGGGGCAATTCTTCCTAGGGGAGAAACAAGTGAACAAATGGTTCCTGTACCAATCTGTAACTGTCACTTGTCATTTTCACCTTTCCAATTCAGCCTGTAGCAAATTCTCTGAAACAAGACCTGTATGTGTCACTGGGTCACTCGTAAGTCAGGATTATTTACACTACCATGCCAGGGCTGGTAACGATCATCCCTTTGCATTCTTCTGCGTATTTCTGCCATTCCAATTCTTCCCACTGCAGCATGTTTGCAATCTCCTCTTCAGGCACCAGAGCTTTATTGCATCGTAACAAGTAGAGAAGAATCTGATGCATTGAAAGAACTTCCTTTCCTCCATCTTAAAAACACAAACAAATAAATAAATAAACCACATTCCAGATCTTCGCTCCTAAAGCATGAGCAAAATGGAAAACATGCAGAACACAAAATATTTGGATGAGTTAAGTAAAATGCAAAATCCTTAAGCTACTTGCTAAATACAAAGGCAAATGTTTTATTGATGAATATGGCACATGCATAACCACTCTGTGAAACTGGGAGCACTAAAAGTAATGGCAGCACGAGAAACAGCTTCATCACGATGCAAAGCTGAAGTTTCTTGCCTGAAACAATTTTAAGATGAGTAGGCAGAACAATCAGTTACACTGTCCAGCTACATCTTCTTTTTCACACTTTTATCATTATTTTTACAATGGTAGCTGAAAAGCCTTTAGGCATTTATGCAGCTCTTTTAAAGAATGCTCAAAATTTTACGAGATACTTCTAGATGAATGTAGCAAGTTATCCTTGCATTTGAAGTCCTATGTGGTGCTTTCACACTCTACCTGAAGTGATAAAGACTAAAGAGTCTTGTGCTGTCTCCTGTCACTAAATGAATCAAGACACATGAAAACCACTGAATACTGAGACTTCTAGAATCATTTAAGATCATTGAATCCATTAACCCAGCACTTCCATGTCTACTGCTAAACTGTGTCCTTTAAGTGCCACATCTACACGTCTGAATAACTCCAGGGTGGTGACTACACCACTTTCCTGGGCAGCTTGTTCCAGTTCTTTATAACCCTTTCTGTAAAGGACTTTTCCTAATATCTAATCTAAACCTCCTCTGGTGAAACTTGAGGCTGTTTCCTCTTATCCTTTGGGAGAAGTGAACAACACCCACCTCTCTACAACCTCTTTTCAGGTAGCGGTAGAGAGCTAATGTCTTCCCTGTGCCTCCTCTACTCTGGCTAAACAATCCCAGATCCCTCAGCTGCTCCTCACCAGCCTCATTATTCTCCTGTGGACATGCTCCAGCACCTCAATGTCCTTCTTGTGGTGACAGGGCCAAAACTGAACACAGCATTCAAAGTGTGGCCTCTCCAGTGCTGAGTATAGGGGCAAGATCACTTCCCTAGTCCTGCTGGCCACACTATTTCTGATCCAAGCCAGGATGATATTGATCTTCTTGCCAAGCTGGACACGCTGCTGGCTCCTATCTAGACAGCTGTCAACCAGCACCTCCAGATTCTTTTCTGCCAGGCAGCTTTCCAGCCACTCTTCTCCAAGCCTGTAGCATTGCCTGGGGCTGCTGTGACCCAAGTGCAGGACTTGGCACTTGGCCTTGCTGAACTTTATACCACTGGCCTCAGTCCACCAATCCAGCCTGTTCAGATCCCTGGAAACATAACCCCCAGACCCCAGGAAACATGCAGAACAAAGTCTGCATGTAACGAAGGAAGATGGTATAATAAACACCTGACTGGCTGCAGGTAGTCAGTTACAGATGTGAAGACACAAACAGGGAAGAGATGTACTCACAGACCAGCACTGACTGTTCAAATTCACTATGCTCACATAAATAAATAGAGAGACATGCTACCACAGGGCTTTAATTTTGACATCTCTCCAACCCCCTACTTCAAATAACAGGGTATTAATCTTTAGGTATGAGGCATCTTCAAGTTTCACCCCCACAGAGCACTAATGTTGACTTCCTTCCCTGGAGAGCAGGAGCAATCTGGTCCTCCACTGAGCACATTCTCTCCATTACTACATACAGATTAAGGAAGGAATGGCAAAAACTCATTATTAAAGGCTCAGAGCAACATGGGGGATGATGCCACAGCACCAAGGAACATGATCCCAGGCACACAGGAAAGGGCTCACAGAACTGCTGCATAACAGCAGAGTTGCATAAGATGATGGTGTCCTCTACAAGATGCCCAGGGAACAAGAACTTCTCTTCCTTCAGCTGGGATTACAGCACCATGGTACAGAAAAGATCAAAGGGAATAACTTAGCCTCTTAGAACAATTAACCTCATTCAAACTCCTAGAGGAAATCTTAAAAAGGGAAAATACAACCCAAACCTCACTGGAAACAGAAAATACTTCTAAATAGCTACAAGGGCAAATTTTTAAATGTGCAGTTTTCCTTCAAATTAAAAGAGGGACTCAGTTTACAAGACTTTTTTTTCTTTATCAAGAACTAGATTATCCCGTTACACAAGAAGTTAGAAGGCTGAGAACCTTAAAGAAGAAGCACACAAGAATACATGTGATACTCATCTCTTTCTATCAGTAAACAGTCCAAAAATGCAGAAAGAGCTGACTTCTAAACTAAAATAAAACAGATCAGAATATAAACCCCTAAACTAACAGGAAAATACCCTGAAGCTTCACAAACCAGGCAGGTCAAACTTGTTCTCAGTTTGTGATGAGGTCACGTTAATCAGCCTCATGTGGCTTGATGGCTTATTTTGTAAATTGCTTCAGCAGAACCAAATCAATGTTTGTTAGCAAGCCTCAGAGCTCTGCTTCTGATTGAACAGTGCTGTGTATCCAGGAAGGAACAACAATTAGAAATACACTCATCTAGCCATCAGTACACTCTGCAGTAATGAGCCAAACCTCATTTAGCTACAGCTATAATTAATATCCCAACTAAGTTTCAAAGCCCAGAGCAGAGAGGACCTCCAGGCCACAGGCCTCTTGATGAAGATTGGTCCATGTTTCATCTGCATCCTCAGTCCAGCAGTTGAAAAGCTTGAAAAGCATTCTCCTGTCTACACAATCCTTCTGGAGCAATCACTGGCAGGATCTCAGCAGAACACAATTTCAATGGGGCCATGACATTTATATCAACTAAAAGTCTCTCCTAGTATCTCAGGATGTGTTAAATGCCTGCCTAAGCTGTTCACTCAAAATGAGCAGAACACTGCATGCCGAAGCTTGTCCTTAGCTGGCAGGCTAAGGTTGAATTGAAACGGAATGGTGTTTTTCTGTCTTTCATAGTTTGCTGCAAGGTCTAAACTTGCATTAAGATAAAGGAAAAAAAAGAAAACAAAACCCAAACCAACAGTCAGAACAACATGTGCTTAAGGCTGCCAATCATGCTGATCCTCAAAACTGCACACAAGAATTTTAATACAATGAAAAGCAGAAGGGATATACATCTCACATGCAAGGTGAGGTAATAGCACTCCTCAAATGCCAGAGCTTCATCCCAGGGCAAGGATGAGACAAAACTGCCTAAAATCACTGTGACAGAGACAAAAGCTGGGAGTGAGACATGACCTGCCCATCTGAATCCCAGCTATGAGTAAACCATCCACCCTACCAGCAAGCACTAAGGACTTCAGACGGAAGCACCAGATCTCTGTGCTGCCTGAATCATGACTGATAATAAGTGTTTTTGTAGTTTGTTTGTATTTTGAGTGTGTTTTTTGGGCAGGGATGTTAATTTTGGTTTGGGGTTTTGGTTTGGTTTGTTTTTTTTTTTTTTATATCTAGCTTCCATAAGGCTACATTATGCAAATATTACCTGGAAGAAATCTCACAAATCGTGGCATGAAGTGAAATCTTGGACAGCAAATAGAATCATTTTCAACTGAAGGACCTTAAAACATGAAAAAATACAGAAAATTTAAGAACAGCAATGTATTTGCAAAGCAAGAGAAAAAGAAGGCAACCCTGATACAGATAAAATAATTTAATGGTGATTACATTTGACAGGGCCTGAGTTTCAATCAGAAAAATAACAAAATGCACAGCAGAGAGGAACAGAACAACAACTTCTAGTGAAAGTTTCACATGGAAAATTTAAAAGACAGCTACGATAACTTTAAAAAAAATAAATCTAACAAAATCACAGTAGTTTTAAAATGGTGACACAGAAAAAAATAAAATTTAGATCATTAATTCACTTAAGCTTTAGAGACACAAGCATTAGTTTACTACTCCCTATTGATTAGTGGAGAGTTTTTTGTTACAATGGCAACGATAAGAAGGACATTTCCATGTTGTTATTTTTTGGTTATTTTTTTTTTCTTTCCTATGGCATCATCCTAAGTTTTATATGAAAAAAAAAAAAACCAAACTAATAAGTGCTAAGTGTTAAAAAAGGAAGCAATCAGAATCACCAAAACACTGATATTAGCATACATTTAGTATGTAGTTAGCATGTAGTTAGGCTACACATGTATGAAACTTGTATGCCCTTTTGTTTAACTGCAGGAAGTGCAGAATTCATCTCCATAGACAAAGCCAAGGTTCCAAAACACAACTACAGATTCTATAATGAAATGCCTTTGATATTCTTGGTTTTCTTTTAGACCAAGGGAAGGATCATCCCTGAAATTCTCCTTTGTTGCAGTCTGCACAGAAACATATATTTTCATCTTGTCAAGTCAAAACCATTCAACTCTTATATGTTATCCCACCATGGCTTTGAAAGTTGACCATAGAGAAATACTGTAACTTGTCTGTTCACTTATAAAAACAGAGAGAATAGCTTATCAGACACCTTGGCTTTCAAAATACCATGCACACAATACTGTGCATTATTAAACATACAATAATATTTACTGTTGGATTAAAAAAAAACAAAACTAGTTTTTGATTAAGACAGAATTTAGTTCATCCAGAAGAACACACTGTCAAGGTTGTACACTTTGCTAAAGCCCACACTAATAAACTCAAATATTTTTTTTTACTTCTTGAAAAACCAATTGGAAGCTTTTCACGTAAACCAGCATTTGTCTTGATTCTTTTGAGGTCACTCCCCGCTTTTTTCTTTTTTAAACCAAAGAACACAACAAAATAGAGTCATATTTAAGAAAGTTGTAATTAATTGGGGTTTTGTATGCTTTTTTTTCCCTCTAAATAGAAGTTACCTTTAAGATTCCAGTCATAGAGCTCCAAAATATCTTTGAATAGATATGAAGAGAACAGCTCAAGACCTCTCACACAAAAATTCTAGGGAAAGAAAGAAGTAAACCAAAATAATAATTATACGATACTGTAATACAAATAATGCCACTCACACATATTCAAATAGAACAGTTTAAAAACAGAGCCTGAATATTTGCCAACAGCTAGACACTGGCCTTTGGAAACAGTATCTGCAATCAACTACAGTACCATAACATAGGGGTGTCTTTGTCAAGAAAGCCCTGTCATGAAGACTCTCTAATCAATGTCCAAATCAACACTATAGGCAGAAATGGTAAATCTGTGATAAAATTCATCATGCACTGAAACCCTTTCACCAGAGCAAGCTGAACAGATGATGTAATTCTGAGAAGGATCTTTCTTATACTTCAATTTTTCCTACACACTTAAACTTTCTTAAAAGTTTATAAACCACCATGTGTACAATTTCCTTGGCAAGAATGCACCATTAAAGATGGTCTACCAGTTGATCAGGAGTCCAAGAAAATGTCAAATTCCCTTTTTTGCTTGTTGGCCATTTGTTGTTTTCGAACAAGATTTGGAGACAGCACAGCAGATTCAGTAACAATAAATTAATTGCTTTGATCATGTTAGTCTTGCTGAGGAATTTCAGGGTTCTTGCATACATTTAGCTGCTGTTGAGCAACAAAGAGAGAGATAACTAGAAAGAAAAATGGAAATATATGTGGCTAAATTAAACACTGATCCTATCTTTGTAGTTAACATGTAAGGGTGTTTCTGTACCTACATGCTGTTCCACTGCAGCAATTTACTTCACAAACTGCCTTCACCAGGGACTAATTAGTAAGAAAAACTAAAAAAGTATTAACTGAATGTGCTTTGTTTGTATCCACTGGAGATTTGTTTTGCCATCAACTTCTATTAAGTACTGATAAGCCATCCTGAGAGCTTCAAACTCATGTCCGTTTCAGCTCTGCCATTGACTTATGTGCTCCTGGCAACCCAGCACCTCTATATGCCTTCTTTATGTCATCTGTAAAAGAAGAATAATATCTAATGGCTTATGAATAGAAGTACCTGACATATACTGTATATAGCTTAAAATGAAAAGGAGCTATGGATATGAGCACTTCTTACTATTTGATTTTAATGTATGATAGTTTAGGTAGATGGATTTAGGCTAGCACCTGTGAGTGCAAGTTCCTTTTCAGCCACTTGTTCAGAACAGAGCTTGTGTCTTAAGAGACTTCAGAAGATGGGATTCTGAAGAGTTTAATCCATTAAGCACATCAACAACTCATTACCTACTCTGACATTTTGACTAATTATCCTTCTTACCTCAGGCATCATCTCCTCAATGAAATGAATTGTATAGTCAATGTTAAATCTGATTACTTTACATAGAGGAATCTGGAAGAAAAACAAATTCAGCATTGAAAATTATACAGAATCAAATGTATACTTAATATAATTTTGTATGCAAAGGCTGTTCTGGGGCATCATGAAAAGACAGGTACACAAGCATGTGCAAGAGATGTAACAGTTCTAACTGTAATAATACAGGGCTGACTGGAGGAATGTTAAAGGAAGATTAAATAATGCCATCTACTGGAAATGAAATTTCATTTAAAAGAAAAAACAAAGCTCAGCAAACCTTTATCTTCTCTCACTTTTATCTATTTCATTGTAAAACATCTAATTCCTTTTTTTCACCTTTGAATAAATGTTCACTTTCAAAGTTCATAATCTGTTGAAGGTGTTTTTTAAAATAGACTTTTTAAAGCAAAAAAGCTAAATTTCTAAGACTACAGAAATGCCTAATCCTAACCTGCACATCTACAGCTCTTAGCAAGTGTTACTATTCACTGGTCTTGCAAGCATGAAAGAATCTTCAAACAAGTCAATGGTCTGTGAAAATGAGGCAACCCAAGGTTATTTTGCATTGATAAGCACACAAATACCTGAAGATGCTGGGGTTGCACTGAAATCCATTGACTGAGCACACGTGAAATACTCTGCTTGCACTTCCTTGCAGCCCACTGTCAAATATTTGACTATTTGGCTATAGAAACCTGATGATACCTACATGATAAACTAGAGAGCTACGTCAAACAACCAACAAAAATTTGCAGTAGCTACAATATTAAATAGGAATACAAAAATATAAAAAACCTTGGAAGTCAAATATGCCATTCAGAACCTGAGGAGAGGAAAACCTGTCACATTTATGTTGGTAGGTCTTTAAAACAAAGCAAAACAAACAAACAAAAACCCAAACAAACAAAGAAACAAACAAACAATACAGGGCATGTTTGCTTACTTTCTAACATGTAAGTTCAATCAGGAGAGGATATTCTGATTCAGAAACTCAACAATCTGGGGTATTTTTCTTTGTACTGAGTAGAAAATTAACGCCTTATAGAAATGACCACAACCAAAATCTTCATGAATTCGATTACCACATATACAACAAAGAGAGGTGGTCTTGTGATCTTTTTAAAGGGAGTAAAAGAAAACGAATTATTTTTGCTTATTTGCAAAGTGAAAATGTTGAGCCTTGAGACAAACCTGCCTTGAACTCCAAGGCTGAGTTAATGCCACCAGACAGGAGTGCTTCACATGGTCTACACCACATGCTGAACTCTGCTTTTGCTGACTTCCTGTCAACAAGAGTTGCTTCCCCTGCTCACTGGAAGTAAAATGTTGTCTTATACGTTATGTAAGCAAACTGTCAGGAAAAAAAGCACTTTCTTCTCAGTGCCTTTCAGTTTCAGTATTGTTACATCCCAGTCCTGTTCTGATAACTGTTCTTATGCTGGGTTTTGGCACTGGTGATGTAATAATTATAAAACCAAGGAAACAAACACACATGATAGGCATTTGAAAAAAACAGTTCTTGAAATACCCACAAACTAAAATATCTTCAAGTGTATAGAAATTAATTATTTGCATGTTTTTCATTCAAATTTGGCTAACTTATATTGGAAAAGCAAGGCAGACAGGTACCAATCATGTCCTTTTATCATTATATTTGCTTTCAAAGCACAGAATTAATAGTCTTTACATACCTACAAATTTTAATAAAAATAATAATTTCCTGAAGAAGCTGAGCAGACAATAGAAAGTAGCGGATAGGTAGTTTTTAGGAGGAGAAATCCTTGAAAAATCCTCTGAGAAAAGTCTATTAGTCACTTAAAGGGAAAACCTTTTTTGTTGTTGTTGGCTTTTTTATTTTTTCCAATTTTACAAAACTCTTTATCAAATTTAAATTCAATTAACAGTTTTAACAAGATATGCCATGTTTTTTTTAACTTCAAAACTGTGAAACATGTAAAAACATTAGATGCACGTGACAGTCTCAAAATTTGAACACAATGCTTGCCACAATTAGTCAAGACAAACCCCAGGACTCAATATCACAAATGTCCTTCCCCTGACACCAATGCTAGCAAGATGATCAGGGGGCTGGAACACCTCTCCTATGAGGACAGGCTGAGGAAGATGGGATTGTTAAGCCTGGAGAAGAGAAGGCTCTGGGGAGACCTTATAGCCACCTTCCAGTACCTGAAATGAGCTGATAAAAAGACTGGAGAGGGTCTGTTTACAAAGGCCTGTAGTGAAAGGACAAGGGGCAATGGTTTTAAATGAGAAAGGAGTGGATTTAGATTAGAAATAAGGAAGAATTTCTTTACCACGAGAGTGGTGGATGCTGGAACAGGTTGCCCAGGGAGGTGACTGAGACCTCATCCTTGGAGACATTCAGGTTGGGGCTTGACAAGGCTCTGAGCAATGTGCTCTACTTGAAGATGTCCCTGCTCTCAGCAGTGGTGTTGGACTAGGTGACCTCTAGACGTCCCAAACATCTCTACGATTCTATGACTCTAAGATGGTGTGCGACATAGACGTATTAGATTGTTTTAGCCAAGTTCTACCTCGGGCTAGGAGCAGCTCACCTTCCAAACAAATCCCATGCGTGTAGCAGCAAAGACACTTACGTTTGTCAGCGGCGCATGTGCAAACATTGAGAACCCTTCGAAGATATATTCATGGTCATCATACTCAATAACAGTAGGTCTGTCTGTCTTAAAAAGCAAACAAAACCATCACAAAGTGAGCAAGAAGCAGTATTGCTTCCATCCCCAAACCCCAACCCCGAGGCCTAGTTCAGGCTGTTAGCAGAGTACTTACTAAGAAGTTTGTGGGAGGCGACACGGTAATTCGGTAGTGGTAGAGCCTCCCAGCATTGTTGGTCATGGGACGACACGGCTTAATGGGCTTCAGAAAAATAGAAGTACAATTATGTGTAGAGTCAAGGCAAATTTAGATTAAAAGAGGGAATAAAGCATTTCTAATACCCATGAAGTATGCTCTATGAAAAATTAAAAGCAGGTAGGCATAACTGAGCATTCTGGGCACAGGGCAATTGAGGCCTCATCTACATTTTCACTTTCAGAAATATTATTAAACCTATTCAAAAGGAAAAAAAGGTGAAAAACAGTGCTGTATTTTTTTTAATTTTCCACATGACTCTCCATCTTTTTTACACACAGCAGTTGTTTATGTACCAGGCTAAATTCCTGTTTCACATAAATTTGTTTCAGGAAAATTGATTTTAAAAGCTTACAAAAAAGGAACAAGGAGCTCACATGAGAAGACCTCAGAGTATGCTATAACAACAGACAGGTATCAGCTCTTCTCTTTGGGGCAAATCTGGGGCCCAAAGAGAAGGGACTAGGCTACCACCAGAGGCAGCTCTGGTAACCCTGCTCTGTCTGTCAGGTTGTAAGGGTTGTAATCCCTGTGAGATTCAAAGGTACCCTCCATGACCTCTGATGCAACACCAAATGCCTGGAATTCAGGTTTTCTTCTAACTTGTTCTGAAGGAGTCCAGTTTAAAAACCTAAAAATCCTCAACAGCCTGACAAAACCAGTTTCTTGTATGCCCTACAACCAGTTTGCTGCAGTTCAAAGGCTGCCACCAGCCTGCTCAGATTGGAAAAAAAATATCAGTGTGGAAGGTAAAAACCAATCCTGACAGCAAGCGGATACTACACTGGACAAGACATTTTTCTGAACTGGAATAATTCACAGGAACATTCAGAAAGCCTTAACTGTAGAGAAATAAAACAGTGTTTCAGAAAATATATCTAAAAAAGACATACTGAAAAAAAAAAATTGAATTCTTCAAGCAAAATTAAAAAGCTAGATTGTAAAACCTACATATTACAGCTTTCCAAGTTTTTCACAAGAACCAAGTTTTTTCAAAGAAAAAAACTTGAGGTCATCCAAGCACTGTTTTTATTTCCAGAAACAATAGTAATCAAGCATGGTCTGTACAAATGACTATTTCTAAGTAAAATAACCAAACACTATTTCAACAGCATTTCTCAAAAGAATGGCACTACCATTCTAAAATGTGTTTCAAGAAGCTCATGGAGCCATATCTTCTAAGCACACATTCATAACTTAAACTAACAGTTTGCAGTGCAGACAACTCTAGTGCTAAGGCAAGAATGTCTCCTGTCAAGTTTTCTGCTTCTGCCAGCAGCAAAACTACTATTATATTTATTTTTGCTTTTACTTTTAAAACAATCCCTTCTCAAAGAGGGCCCTTATAACATACTCATCCACCTGAAGATGGTAGATCTTTAAGCACAATTTTTAAAATTGTGTTTCAGGAGAAAGCAAAACAAACAAAAAAACAAACAAATTAAAAAAAAAAAAACACAAAAAAACCCCAATCCTAGAAGTAGACAAACGCAGGCAAAACTTTTCCATAGTTTTCAGATTAATTTTGTTACTGATAGTGCATTTTAAATATGAGGTTACACAATTAAATTATTTAAAGTCACACGGGAGTTTTTATTCAGCTTATAAATTGTGGAAAAAACCCTCAAACCAACCCAAGTTTGAGCTTACAGCAGCAAGTTTGTATTCATAATGGCAATTCTTAGAATTACTTGCCTCTTCTCCGGGATAAATGCCATGTCTTATTCCCGTTCGTCGGGCTTTAGCACTGCACTTGCACAAAGGTCCATCATTCATCTGCCAAAAATTGAACAGGATTTTGGTTTTATTGAAAAATGGTTTTGGAAAAGTATGTTGCTTTTAATGCCTGAAGTGCTGATGCTTCTAAAAGCTTGTCATGCTTAGATTAAGTGGATGTGCATAATCCAGTAAAATGGAAATCTGTAAAGACTACTGTAAGAAAACTGTGCAATAGCATCAGAACAGTACAGGCTGGGGGCTGATGTACTAGAGAGCAGCTCTGGAGAAAGAGACCTGGGGGTCCTGGTGGACAGGGGGAT
>JAOEGS010011869.1:0-28084 GCA_025447755.1 Corythornis vintsioides | reverse complement strand
AGATCTGGTGCTTCACAAGTGTTGTAAACAGTGTTGCACACTCCAGCTGAGACAGTGGAATAACAAAAGTCAAACAGTGGGGGGGGGTGGGTGTGTGACAGCCCAGCATTGGGGGTGTGTTGGGGGTGTGTTGGGGGGTGTGTGTGTGTGTGTGAGTGTGAGTTACAGCCCAGCAGGACACTGAGTTACTGCAGTCTCTGTGTTGCAGGTGACCCGGCTGTGCGATCTCTCTGTGGAAGGAGATTCTGTCACATCTGTAGGCTGGTCAGAAAGGGTCAGTACAACCTTGTCACTGAGGTGTGAGATGCTTGTGATTCACACACTGTCACTGTAGCTGTACAGCTCCTTCCTCACAGGTTGTAACTCCTTGGGTTGTTGTTCTGTATTTCACCAGTCCCCGTGTGCACAACAGAACATCCCAAATCCCCTCTGCACTGTTGCTCTCTGCTCATGAGAGGGGCTAGGGAGCATCCTCTGGTGTCTGGAGGTTCTGGAAGCATTTGCTAAGAGGTGTGAAGGGAGGAGCCCCGTGTGCTTCCCCAGCTCTTGGCAGTGATGTGTGACAGTAAATACACCCCAGGCAGGCTGCCTGGCAGTCTCCCTAGGGAAAGGTGTGAGCTGGAAGAACTCTGGATGCTTTCTGTCTTGTGGGATTTCTTAAGTCTTTTCCTCAGTTTCTAGCTTCTTGTTTTGTCTTTACTTACTGGCTTTACTGATCATGGTTTTCTGTTTGTCTAGGGGAACTTGGTAGCTGTGGGAACTCACAAGGGCTTTGTACAGATCTGGGATGCAGCTGCAGGAAAAAAGCTCTCCATGCTTGAGGGACACACGGCCAGAGTTGGTAAGGAGCTGGGAGGCAGAGGTTTCATGGGCTTCAGGTGATCTCTAAGGTGCCTTAGATGATCTTTAAGGTCCCTTCCAACCCTGACAATTCAATGGTTCTATGACTTTGTTTCTCCATGATTTAACTTTTCCTTTCAAAGAGAAGAATCTGTTGGAAACAGCAGAACTGTGAAAGTGCCAGAATTTATATCCTCTGCAGTGTCTTGAGCAAGCTTCACAATGTTGCCATCTAGTAATTGTGGTGTGGTGGTGGTTGAGGAGTGCAGCAAGTGTTTCTTCCACGTCTGAGGCATTTTAGATTTGGTTACAACATCTCTTTTTCACTGCCAGTGGCTTCTGCTTTCAGCCCTGCAGGCAGAAGCTGCTTCACACTGAGATTTCCAGTTCCTTTCTTCTGTGGGGACTTCTTGTTTTGGTTGTTTTTGGTTTTGTTTTGTTTTCCTGAGGCTTTGTGAATCTGGGGTGAGATTGGGGAAGTCAGGGCCCCTTCCAGGTTCTATTTCTGTGCTTCACTGCACTGTGTAGGGACATCAGTCATACCTTCAGTGAGTTAGTGCAGGTTAATCTTTCCCTGTACGTTACTGGAGGACTTCAGACACTGGATACAGGGTGGGGCCTAAACACTGATTTTTGTTTGTGGGCTTGGGGTTGGTGTTTTGTAGTTGTTTTGGTTTTTTTGGTGTGTGTGTTGCTGTTGGTTGGTGTTTGGTTTTGGTTGGTTGGTTGGTTTGTGTGTTTGCTGTTTGTTGGTTGGTTTTTGTTTTGTTTTTAAACCATGGTGGCTGTGTCCTTCTGCCTGCTCCCCCAGCTCTCCCACGAGGTACTCAGCTAGAACCCTGTCTGTGTTGTAGGTGCCTTGGCATGGAATGCAGACCAGCTGTCGTCGGGGAGTCGAGACAGGATGATCCTCCAGCGGGACATCCGCACCCCGCCCCTGCAGTCGGAGCGGCGGCTCCAGGGCCACCGGCAGGAGGTCTGTGGGCTCAAGTGGTCTACAGACCACCAGCTCCTGGCCTCTGGAGGCAATGATAACAAGGTATGGTACTTCCAAGGAATCTTGTGAAGCTCGGAGTCTCTAGATCTTCACCAAGAAATGTTGGCCCTCTTCCTTTCACCGTTTCTGAAGGGGCTTTTGTTTCCATTGTTGGACCATGTCCAGGCGTAAATCAGGCGAAGCTTCTGCTCGGTCTCCTCTGCCTAATCAAATTAAAAAGGCAAACTTAATTTTGCTATGTGATTAGCTAATTAAATCTATAGCTTGACTGAGGGGTTTGAGTTCCACAAAGCTATACTTCCAGACTTCTTTAGGTAGCCTGTAGCCAAGTCTGCTGTAACCATGTGTGTATGTGCAGAAGGAAGGTGAGTTTAGAGCCCTGTAAGTTCTCATACCTATAGCCCAGGCTTGGAGCTCACTGAGCACCATAAGGATGAAGCATCTGCTGTGGAGAAGCTGTGTTCAGAGCCCTTTGGAGCAGGTTGCTAGGTAGTCAATTTGTGTCTATGTGACAGCACAGTTGTACTGAGTTCCTCCTGCTCAGAATAACTTCTAATGAAGCCCAGCACACTTCTAAACATGTTTGGGAATAGCACAGCCAAAAAAAAACCAAAAGAAGGGTTTGAGTTCATGTCCAGTGACACTGTCTGTCACTTCACAAGCTTCCCTGAAGCACTGTTGGCTTCCTTGTAGCCCTGTGGTAGAGAGGCTCCTCAGCTGAGTGTGGTGGTGGGGTGGGTCTGGCTTCAGGGCTCAGTGCTTGGGCAGAGCTGTAGGAAATCAGCTGCTGGCCCAGCTGCCCTCACTGGTCCCAGTGCAGCATCGTGGCTTGGGGGTGCTGCACACCTGTGACTGCAGTGCAAGTTTGAACACGTCTGTCTTTGTGAGGGTGACAGAGCCTGGAACAAACTGCCTGTGGGGAGGTAGTGGAATCTCTAGAGACTTTCCAGCCCCACCTGGATCTGTTCTTATGTGCCCTGCCCTGGATGACCCTGCTCTGGCAGGGGTGTTAGACACCATGATCTCCAGACCTCCCTCCCAACCCCCAGCATCCAATGATTATTTCCTTTCTGCAAGCTCCTTGTGTGGAACCACTCCAGCCTGAGCCCTGTCCAGCAGTACACAGAACATCTTGCAGCAGTCAAAGCCATTGCCTGGTCCCCTCACCAGCACGGGCTCCTGGCGTCGGGCGGCGGCACGGCCGATCGCTGCATCCGCTTCTGGAACACGCTGACGGGGCAGCCCCTGCAGTGCATCGACACCGGCTCCCAGGTCTGCAACCTGGCCTGGTCCAAGCACGCCAACGAGCTCGTGAGTGCCTGCCCCGCTGCCCCGCCGCCCTCCTGCCCTGGGGCACGAGGGCTGACACGTGGTTCCCTCTCCCTTCCAGGTGAGTACCCACGGCTACTCGCAGAACCAGATCCTGGTCTGGAAGTACCCGTCGCTGACACAGGTAGCGAAGCTAACGGGGCACTCCTACAGAGTCCTGTATCTGGTAAGTGATGGGCTGTTGCTTATCTGCCAGTGGCCGGAGGAGGAGAAAGAGCAAGGAAGAGATTATTTTCTTCACCAAGAAGCCTTTATTTATTAATTTACAGCTATTTTTATACCCCTTTAACTTCAAGGCAATTGGACAAGAAGCCAGCCACCCCCTGGGGTGATTGGCTGGGGTGCCACAACACCCAGAGTCAAAACATCTCTCTGCTGTTTTACAAACAGCTGCCACCAAGGTCACAGCTGGTGGGAGTCTGTGATCCCACATTCTTGTTTTCCACAATTCTGGAAAATTCCAGGCAGTAGTTATTTTAGCATCCACAATGGGCCTGCCTCTGAAAACTTCTGCAGCTGCTTCCCTGGCTGCACGTGTGCTGAGATGAGGCCCAAAGCTGCAGTGCCAGTCTAGGTGGAGATAAAAATGCTGCCCTGAAAGCAATGAAAAAAGCTCCATGGCTGGTTTCCTTGCCTGAAAGGGCTGCTTTGATATGCTGCTATGGAAATGTGAGGTTTTATTAATGAATAGCAAAGTCTGCCAAAACTCTTGTGAGGAAGCACAAGCATCTCTTCTTGTTCCCTTAAGACTTGTACACTTTTTTTTTTTTTTTTTTTTGTGGTGACTGCCAGCA
Source organism: Corythornis vintsioides (assembly GCA_025447755.1). Taxonomy (NCBI): domain Eukaryota; kingdom Metazoa; phylum Chordata; class Aves; order Coraciiformes; family Alcedinidae; genus Corythornis; species Corythornis vintsioides. The sequence continues at coordinate 24,124 of JAOEGS010011869.1, read as the reverse complement.
GGGCAAGAATTTGATGCTTTCAGTCCTTCTAATTTGCCATCAGATGCTTGGGGCAGTTATTCCATGTTGATCTCGTGCCTGCTTTTTTACTGTTAGGCAGGGGCTTCATAACAGAGATGATAAAAACACTTGACACAGTTTTGTGAGGTAGACTCCAATGTAAGTGACTAACAGAGCTGACAAATGCCACTCATATCACACCTCCTGCCTTAACACATTTATAATCCAAGGAGGAGTATCCTCAATTACAAATGGCTTGGTCTTCTTAACACAGGGATCCTTTGTGTGATCATTCCACCCATGTGTTCCAGAGCTGCCCAAGTCCTTGTGTTGGGACCTCCTGACACTAAGGCAGAGGTGGTAGTTTGGCTTCTCACTGCCAGCTCAGTAAGAAGGAGAGTGAAATATCTCATGTGCATTCCAGAGAAGATTTTGCTTTCAATCCTAAAGCTGTGACAGATGCTGAAGGTTGCTCTCTCTCTGCCCTAGGCAATGTCCCCTGATGGGGAGGCCATAGTGACAGGAGCTGGGGACGAAACCTTGCGCTTCTGGAACGTCTTCAGCAAAACTCGCTCCACCAAGGTGAGGCTTCCTTGGGTGGGGGCTGCAGTCCTGGCCTGGGGAGTGCATTCCATCCAGGAACTCTGCTCAGTGGCTTTGCCTCTGATCTCTTTACCATACCTGGCACACCAAGGGCTGGGTGCAGTGAAGGATCAAACTTCACTGAGACGAAATTGGATGAAGTAAAGGTTGCCTCTGCGCCCAAGGAGATGGAACCTCTCCTGGCTCCTGCAGGGCTGCTTGGAGTAGCAGCACTTGGGGAGCTCCCCCTGAGACTGCCATGCCCCCCATAAGCTGCTGCTATGAGCTGACCTGCTCCTCAGAGGGACTCATCCCCCAGCTGCTCACAAAACCCCTTAAAACAGGAGCTTGGGTGTAAGTTTGGAAACATGCTTCCACTGGCAACTTGCCTTCACCAGATGTGTCAGATGCTCAGAGCTTCTCTGGGTGTCTGGCAGAGGAGGATGGCAGAGATACCTTGGGGGAGGGAGTGCAGGAGCCAGTGTTGCTCACTGCTGGCTGTCCCCCTGCTTTTCTGGCACCTCTGGGGTACAGCATCCCCCAGAGCTGTGGGAAGGAGACACTTGGCCTCTCACGTTGCTTCTTACCAGGTGGAGAATCTACCTGTGGGAATACTGATGATACTGGACTTTGAATGGGGAGCTCAGACATGCCCTGAGCTGGAGATAAATCCCCCAGAGCTGCAGTTTGATTAAAAACCCCAACACAGAAGCAGTTGGATGAAGGCTGCAGTGCAGCTGCCCAGAACTTAGCACCTGCTTTTGTCCTCCCTCTGCAGGAGTCCGTGTCCGTTCTCAACCTCTTCACCAGGATACGATAAACCCCGTGGGCTGGGAGCCCAGACTGCAGCTCTGCCCCAGGACACAGCCCCTGCCTTGCTGTGCATGGACCTCCAGATGGCCAGTGGGGCTGGATAGACTCCACAGATGCTCATTAAATACCCTACTTGTGAACCCTGCTGGGCGGTGCTTTGGGTGGGTTTGGGGAGGTGAGGAGCTGCCAAAGGTTACGGATTGACCCCTGGCAAGGGAAGATGGAGACAGGAGACTTGTGAAGCCAGCATCCTCCAACCCTCACCTTCTGCTGGAGCAAAACATGTGACATGGACCAGTGTGACTGGAGCAGAGCCATCCCAGCTGCTGTGCTGTCTCGTCCTGGGAGAGATGGGACTTTGCCTTGGTGGGAATGAGTTGAACAGTCTGCTCTGGGTGCCCTGGCCTTGGATGGACATCTCTGGAGGTAGGAGCTGGACCTGTTCAGTACCACTGCTGCAAGGGGCCTGGGCTCCAGGCTGATGTCTAAGGGTGTTGTTTGGAGCCTGGCCTCTCCATTACATGAAGAAACTGGAGAACTGCTTATTTTCCTCTTTTTTTTTCTTTTTTTTTCTTTTTTTTTTTTTGTAAGTATTTTTCCTTTTCCCAGATGGTTCTGCAGATCCCCCTGTCCCCTCAGCCAGCTCCGTGCTTGGCACACTTCTCAGCTGCCTTCAAACTGATACCTTTTGGGGCTTTAAACTTTGGAGGAGACTGAAAAAGGCTCCACCTCAGAGGGAGTACATCCAGAAAATTCTGAGAATGCTATTGCATGGTCTGGGATGATCCTTTTAATTAAGAGAGGAAAACCAATGGCTTTAAAAAAAAAAAAAGAACAAAGCCCAACAAAAACCACCCAACCCCAACCAAGCAGGTGTCACCATGCCAGGGGAGCTGCCCCTGTGCCAGTTGTGGCAGGATAATTGCTCTGGAGAATTCCTGAGGACAAAAGCAGCTGAGAGGTGTTTGAAAAACAAAACAACTCGTGTGGATTGGGTTTTTGGAGAGAGTTTGTCTTCTCCTGGCTGGAAGGGGAGCACCACGTCAGGGTGAGAGAGGAGGGGGCCTCTCCTCAAGTGAGGAAGAAGTGGTTTGAGGTTTTATTTGGTTTATTTTTGGTGTTTTGTTTTTGTTTTCTATCCCCAGGTCAAAGCCAGGGACCTCTTGTTGGGTTTGGTTTGGAGTTTAAGTTATATGAGAAGAGAGGGGCTGCCTGGGTGCTGGGGGTCCTGGGTGCTGAGGGTCCTGGGGTGCTTGGAGCCTGTGTGGGCCATGACATGAAGCACCCTGTCCTGCAGCAGCCTGGCCCTGCCTCACCCCCTGCATTTGCCAGTACCTGCCCTTGCCTGCTCCTCCTCCTCCTCCTCCTCCTCCTCCTCCTCTTGGGCTTCTCCTGCCTGTGTGCACAGCCCACAGTGCTCTCTGGCACTGCTTCCCTTCCCTTTCCTGCTTTGCCTGGGTTGTGGAGGTGGTAGGAGTGGGGTTGCCTTTCCCCCACACCACTGCTGCCCTTCGGGTGAGCTGCTGAGGTGGGGAGGGCTGGAGAAGGGCAGTGAGGTGCTGTTCTGTTCACTCCAACCTTGGCCACTCCTGCCTGGATCCAGCCCTTGGTGCTGTTTCCCAGCCCCAGCCCCATGGCTCCAGAGCCCAAACTGGCAGCTGCAGCATCATCTCACAGGCTCAATTGCCTCTGAAATGGGATTTCTGAAGCACAGTTTCAACACCTCCTTTATCTCCTTCTAGTTTCCACACAGCCACTTATTGCTGCAGGAGCACAGGGATTGGATTAAAAGGATTGGATTAAAAATTTCTGGGGAGCAGCCCCTGTCTTGCTGCTTGTTAAATTCACTGTCACCTCCTGTGGAAAGACCAGCACCAAGAGCTTGGAGCTATTGAAATTAAGTCCTTGGTAGGGGGGGCTTCAAGCAAAAGGCCACGTGGGGCAAGTCCTGCTGTGTCCCAGCCCTGTCCTCTGGGATTGCCCCTCCGTGGCTGCATGGGGGGAAGTGGTTGGCAACTGGTGCTGGGGATTATTCTAGCTGTTGGGGATTGTTCCCTGCCCAATGCTGATGGGCATGTTCCCAGGAGAGGCTGTTTTTCCTCTCCAGGAAGAGTTGAGCTGGTTGGGGTGGGGGCGTCCAGGGGGTGTCAGCCGTGGGCTGTTTACACGCTGGTTTGTGCCCCTCCTGGAGCAGGAGGAGGGAGCTGGGCACCCCAGAGAGAGTGGGGGGTGGCACAAGGTGCTGTTTGGCCCCCCTCCTGCCCCAGGGCAGCTGCAGGGGGTGGGTTTGCACCCTGTGATGGGGGTGCTTTCCCCAGCGGGCTGCCAGGAGCTGTCTGGGCACAGGGCTCATGCTGCAGCTCAGTGCCCCCCTCTGCCAGCGTCCAGCTGCACCCTGGGGTGCCAGGGGGTGTGGACAGCCCCTCACTGCTCAGCCCCTGCAGCCTGTCCCTCCTGCCAGGGCCTCTCCCAAACCTCACCTCGCCCTTCTGGCCTCGGAGCTGTCTCAGGAGCAGGTTGAGCCCCTGGGAACTTCTCTGGCTGCTCTTGGCAGGGAGGGCTGGTGCTGGCCGAGCTGCGGCTAACGAGCACGGCACTTAACGAGCAGGGTGTCCAGAGAGCAGGGCAGGACACTGCTCAGCCTGAGCTGGCTCTTCAGAGCGTGGCACTGACTCCTGGCCTTGGGCAGCTGGCAGGGTGGGGGGCAGGAGCAGAGCTCCCAGCAGTGCTGTCCGGGGGGGGTGGGGGGTCCGTGTCCCGGCTCACGCAGGCTGGGTGGGGGGCAGGGTGGCATCTGCTGGGGTGGGCAGGTGACTGAACTGTGTGTGTGCACTGGGCAGAGGGGCCTCCCACAGCCTGGGTGCTGAAAGTCTGCGTCCTGGTGGCATTGTTCAGAGGGAAGGCAGCCGAGGGTGGGGGAAAAAGAAAACAAAAACGAAAACTCCAGAGCATTGTAACTTTCCGTGTAAAGCGACTGGCATTAAACACGTTGTGAGGTGACCTCTGGGGCCTGGTGTCTTGGTGTCCTGGGCTCACTGGGCTTTTCCAGAGGGAGGTGGAGGGGGCAGTGAGTCCCCGGGCACTCCAGAGCTGCCCTGGACACATCCCCCCCACCCTGCTTGGCCCTGGGGTGTCCCCAGCAGCTGCCCCTGGCTCTGGGGGGAGCAGCGTTCCCAGCACAGCCCCGTTGGGGCCGTTTGCCCTCCTCTGCTGCCAGCACTGCCCAGGCCCCACCTCCCTCTGCTTGCCCAGGGTAGGGTGAGGAAGGGAGCAAAGGTACCCCTGCCCTGGTGCCAGCTCTGCCGTTGTTCATCGTGGGCAGGCTGGGCCAGGGGGTGGCGCCCGTTGTCCCCTGGGAGCTGCAGCCCACGGGCTGTGTCAACTGGGGGGAGCAGCCAGGGCTGGGGGCTGGGACAGTTGTGACCTCGCTGGGGGGGTCTCCACCTCCCCCCTCCAGCCCTGTCAGGACACCCTCCAAATGGTGCCCAGCCCTGTACTCACCCTACCCCCCAAACCATATCCCTGCCCTCCTTGAGCACTGGGGCACTGTTGGGTGTGGGGGGCAAAGCCTGGCCTCCCACTGATCAGTACCTAAGACTGTGGGGGCCAGGCCAGCCCCCCCCTGCTGAAGACACCACCCCCTGGGTGGCATGCTGGGGGGCAGAGCCCTGGCACAGCCTCACTGCCAGCAGTGCCCACCCCCCCGGCAGCAGGGGGAGCAGGATCCCCTGGCTCCAAGTATGAAGTGGGGGAGTCGGGGAGGGGGGCTAGGGAAGTGCAGGCACAAAGAACTGAGAGAAAATGTGGGGGCAAGGAGCTGTCAGTGCCTCAGTTTCCCCACTGTGTGTGGGGGAAGCCCCAGGGCCCCATCAGGCCAGGATGGAGGGGGGTGCAAGGGCTTGGAGCCAAGAGGACCCTGTTTAGGGTGGGAGTCCTGCTGTGCCCCTCCCCAGCTCATGCCCAGTGCCTGGAGGAGGTGGCCTGGTGGGACCCCCCATCACCCCTGCTGCCTCCCTGGCTCCCTGCACCCCCTGGGAGCCTTCCTGCAGCAGGAGAGACCCCTCCTGGGGAAGGAGCTGTGGGAAGGGGTTGGCTGCAGGGTCCTGTAGCCCCCCAGCTGTCCCACTCTCACCCCCTCCCTCTCTGCTTTCCAGTTGTCACCAGAAACCAGGTGACTCCAGTACTGGGGGGCAACTCCAGGTGTTTCCCCATGCTCCTTCTGCTTCTCCTGCCTCGCCACCTGGGGACATCAGGATCTGGAGCCTCCTCCAGCACCAGCCCTCCACTGCTCCTGGTGCTGGCCTGGTCTGTTCCTGGGGTGCAGGGAGAGGTTGGGAGTGGGGGCGTGTGTGCAGAGGGGGGAACCGATTGGTGCTCGTCCTGTGGCACCTGCCTGCCAGGGTTGCCCCCAGGTGCCCAAATCACAGCCTCCCTCCACTTGTCCTAAGGAGTAAGGCAGCGGGATGTGGGTGAGGAAGGGGCGAAGTTGCCCACACCCCAGCACCCCCCTGAGAGGGGGCACATCTTTATTAATAAAGATAGCCCACTCATTAGTCCCTGCCTCGGCCAGCTCCAGACCCCCTCTGCCCGGCCCCCTTGGGGGGTGACCCCGGCCCTGGCCTGGGAGCTTCTCTGGGAGCTGCCCCAATCCTCCTGCTTCTGCTCGGGGGCAAGAGGTGGGGGGAGGGAGATGAAGCCCCCACAGCTCCACAGGCACAGGGGGAGTGGCACTGGAAGGCACTTGGTGTTGAGTCCCAGCTGCTCCCAGCGCTTGGAGCTGCCCCTCAGCCTGTGCCCGGCTGGGGCTGAGGCTCCTCATGTCCTCTCGGACCTGGTGGGGGGGAGGGGAAGGCAGGGCCAGGGGGGTGTCCCTGCCACGCTGGGGACAGAGGAGCCTCTGCCACTCACGGGTGGGACATGCTGAGGTTGGGCCAAGCCCCTGCTGCCACCAGCTGCTGCTCCAGCTCCAGGACGCGCAGACCGATGTACCCCGAGGACAGCAGCAGGGCCACCATCCTGGGGGACAGCCCAGCACCAGGCACAGAGGTCACAGCCAGGCCAGGAACTGGGGAGGGGGTGTCCAAGGGGGGAGCAGGGGAAGCCCAGAGCTCGCCTGGGCCAGGCTGCAGCCCAGGGAGCCTCCCTAATCCCCAAGGTGCGTGGATGGGTCCTGAGGACTCACAGCAGCAGGTAGAGGATGATGATGGTACTGAGGGGGCTCAGCTGCACCATGGTCTGGGTCCATGGCGTACTCGGGGGCACACCTGCCAGGAGGAGGCTGTGTCAGTAGGTGCTACTTGAAACCCTGGGGCCAGCATCCCCACTAGCATCCCCAGCACTCCCTGACCCACCCCAGGGGCTGGGTGGCTTTGCCAAGGTCACCCGCTCGCTGCTGCTCAGAGCCAACGCTGCTGCCTCTTCATCCTCCTCCTCTGCTTGCCCTGCCACTGGGCTCTGCCCATCTGTGGTCAACCAGAAAACAGCTGGTAAGGGTGCCAGGACCATTCAGGGAACTGGGAGGAGTTGATCCTGTGCTCCCGATGCTGTTGAGGTGGCCTAGGGCTGCACCATCCCTGGACCATGTGGGGACAGGGTGCAGGGCCTGGAGCTCTCGGGGGTCAGGAAGGGGGGTGAGGGCACATGCACTTGCACAAGCAGGGCTGCAAGGGGGACATGGCTGTGGGGTACCCACTCACCCAGGGAGTCGAGCTCTGGGGTGTTCTGCTCCAGGTCTGACTGGCTCAAGGTCTGAAACAGGACAAATCCCAGTCGTGGTGCACGTCCCAAGGAACCCATGGCCAGGGGGACATGGGTGGCTGCTACTGGGATTCCTGCCACCCCCCAGAGGACAGAGCCCTGGAGGTCCTGGGGTCTGTGCTGCTCTGAGCTGGGGCTTTTCACTGCCACATTTCCCCCCCCCATTCCAAAAGGCTTTCCAAGGGGTAGGCACCCCCGGAGGGGTGTGTCGTGGGTGCCCAACCCAGCGCAAGGGGTTGTGGTTGCACCAAAATCCTGCCAACCATTTCCTGGCCTTACCAGGGGCTTCCAAGGGCTCCCCTCCTTGCTCACAGAGGATGGAGGGTTCCAGCTGCTCTCCTGGACAAGGAGAAAGGAAGAGGGTCACTGGCTAGCCCTGCAGTGGGGGAACAGAGCCCCCCGGCCCAGCCCAGCTGGTACCTGCAGGTGTTTGCAGACTGACTTCAGGAGCTGGTAGGTGGCCTCCCGCTGGTTCAGCGACACAAAGAGGAACTGCCAGGGAGTGGAGAAATGCTTAGTGCCAGAGCTGCTCCCTCGGTCACAGCCTGGAACGTGCCAGCTGCAGGGACACCCCAACAGCCCCAGGCACTGTCCCCGTCCCCACTCTCACCTTCTCCCCCTCGGCCGTGCGGACGCTGAGCGCGTTGGGCACCAGGAGCGCCGTGTTGGTCTTCTTGAGGGCTGAGATGGAGGCGACGGGGACCACGGCCTGTGCCAGGGGGGCCAGGCAGCGTCACCGTGCCCTTGGATGTTGCCCACACACCCCGACAGAGCTGCTGGCCCCACACCCGTCCCCAGCCCACCTTGAGGTCCTTGCGCAGCAGGCTGGAGTGGAAGCAGAGGTGCTGGGAGGAGATGTAGAGGCGGCCGTGGTAGGGAACCTCTCTCTGCCAGGCGCAGGAGAAGCAGGCGAGCAGCACCTCCCGCTCTGCCAGCTCCCCAAAGGCCTTGCGGTAGCTGGTGGCACGTTTGGCCAGCTGCGGGACAGGCCGGGCTGTGGGGCTGGCAGGGCTGCGGGGGGCAGCCCCCAGCTCCAGCACCACCTCTGCCACTAGACCAGGAAGAGCTGTCCTTTGGCACCCGCCCTGCGGAGAGCATCTCTCGGGGACCGGGGGGAATGGGCTGAAGTGGCAGCAGGGGAGGGTTAGATCGGATATTAAGAAGAAATTCCTTACAAAGACAGTGGTGAGAGGCCCTGGCACAGGCTGCCTAGGGAGGTGGTGGAGTCACCATCCCTGGAGGTGTTTAAGAGACAAGTGGACATGGTGCTTCAGGACATGCTCTGGGGCAGGCAGGGAGGGGGTTAGTTGTGTTTCTCGAATGATCGGGTATTTAGGTTTGCTGGAGTTGCAGGTTTAGTTTGGCTCAGTGACCTGGGAGCAATCTTCCCAGCCATGGTTATCTGTGGTTCTCTGACTCTGGGGCTGCAGCACTGGGGGCTCAGGTCTCCCCTCCAGGCCCCTGGTGCCCCGAGACTCACCCATGGGGAGGGGTGTCCCTCCCTGCCCGTGGCCACCGCAGCCTCCTCGCTCTCCTTGCAGAAGGACGGGTCACAGGTTTTGGATCTGTTGGGAAGCAGCAGCAGGGGTGAGCTGCAGAGCTGCCCACAGCCCTGCCTGGGCACATGTTTGGGCATCATGAGAGAGCACCGGGCCACACCGGACTGGTGGGAGGAGAGGGCTGGGCTGTGAGGATTGGTGCCCGGCGAGGTGAGGCACCCACCGGGTGAGCACAGGGTGCCGCAGCTGGGTGTCTGCACTGCCCCTCTCCTCCAGACTCCGCCACCGCTTCTCCTTCAGCGACCCCAGGCCGCTCCTCCTCATCTTCCCCGGCATGAAGCGTGAGTCTGACAGGCAGCCAGGGCAGGGTCAGGGGACAGTTCCCACGCTGCCCGTCCCTGCAGCACAGCAACTCCCACGGTGGGACCAGCCAGTCCCTCCCCTGGGGGGACACAGAGACAGGGCTCAGCCCCCGCCGGGACCAAGAGAGCAAAGCCCACCCGGTGGCATGGGCACCCTCCCGCCCCACGATGCCCAACGGCTGGCTGCCATCCTCTGCAGCTCCCGGTGCACGGTGGTCCCTCCCCCGTATGTCTGCTCAGGGTCCCCAACATGGGGTGACGGGACTGAACACAGCCCCAGTTACAGCATCTCTGCAGGGACAGAGATGGCTCGGACAGACCCCCGTTTCTTGCCTCCGTGACTCAGTTTCCCCGGCAGCAGAGCCCTGCCCGGCCTCGGGGAGAGCCCCGCAGCTCGTCCCCGCCTGCGGCCCCGCGGGAGCGGCGCGGTCACCGACTCAGCAGCTCCGGGAGCGGCCGCGCCCCGGGCTCGCTGGGGCGTGAACCCCAAACGCAGCGCCGGGAGCACCCGCACCCCGACCCACGGCTCTGTCCGGGGCTCGACGCCGGCAGCCCCAGGAGTGGCCGGGGCGGCTCCGCTGTCCCGCATCGCGGGCGTGGGCCCGGGGGGTGACCGGCCTCTGGGTGCCCCCCGGTGCCGGGAGCCGGGCGGGCTCCGGGACGGCTCGGCTGCCTCGCCGGGGTAGCGCCTGCCCGCCCCAGACGGTACCTGGTGGTGGGCACTGCCGAGCCCTCCCTCCTGCTGCTCCCGCGGCCCCGCTCACGGTCCTTCCAGAGCCGCGTCCGGCCGCAGCTGCCTCCTCCTCCTCCTCCTCCTCCTCCTCCTGCCCCGGCGAGGAAGGGCAGGCAGGCGGGGCCGGACCGCCCGCAGCTCGGGCGCAGGGAGGTGTCGGGGCAAATACCAGCCCAGGGCAAATACCAGCCCGGGGCCGGCAGGGAGCGAGTCTGCGCCGCCCAGCCCAGGGCACCCGAGGGGCTGTAGAGGGGTGACGGGGCATCCCCCTCCCCACGCCGGGCCCGCAAGCGAGGGGGCTTCTGCACGGGCAGCCCCTCGGGTGTGCCCAGTGTCGGCACCAGCCCACGCGTGGGGCACTGAGCATCCTCGCCCCGCAGCCGCAGAGCTGCCCACCCCAACCCAGGCGTTTCCCTGGGCAAGACTCTCTGCGGCACTGCGGTGTGGGGACCACCCCCAGCGGGGACGGGGATCAACCCCCCCGGGTGGGCTGCAGTGGGCAGAGCTGCCCGGCCAGTATGTCCTGCCCTCTGAGCCGGGCTGTGCAGCACCCGGACAAGCACCCAGGGGGTGGCAGCGACCTCTGCGGACCCCCTGACACCGCAGCCTCCGGCGGTGGCGTCCAGAGGCGGTCCAAAGAGCCCGAGCCCCCGGCAGAGCGCGGAGTGGGGAGGGAGAGAGGCCGGGAGGGGGGGGTTGAGCAGGGCCAAGGATCTGGGCTGGGCGGCCCTTGCCCTCCCCACGGGACACGGGGACATGTGCCAAGGCCACCTGGCCAGGCTCAGCCCTTGCTCTCTGGACTGGGGCTGATAAAGTCTCTCCCGCAACGCCAGCTGGCTGCGGGAACAGCCATAAACCCATTTACAGCCCGGCGTGGGCTGGCAGCGCATGTGGGGGGCTGCAGCCCCCACATTCCAGCTCTACCCCCCACGACACAGATAGATCCACCCCCCGGACCCAGGTCTATCGCCTCCTGCACCCCTGGGTCCCCCAGAACCCAACTCCATCACCTCCCAGCACCCCCCAGAACCTCCGTTTTGTCCCCACCAGCCACAGATCTGTCCCCTCCCCGCACTCCAGGCACACTCCGTGTGTCACCAGTGGCACTTGTCCACTCACCCCGCCCCGCCCAGTCCCCCCTCCTTACACACCCACGCAGCACAGGAGCCCCACGCGTGCCCTGCTGTGCACACCCGGTCACACAGCCCCTCATCCCTTGCACCACGCTGCCCACTCACACTGACGATCCCCCGCAGCCCCCCAAACCACTCACCGTGGGAACTCCAGGGCAGCCCCGGCCCCGCACCCCCACCCACATGCCCTGCACTTGGAGGGCCCCCCTCGCGTGCACACGTCACGCACACTCATATGCGGACACACAGGGCACGCACCCCACACGAGTGCAGCCCGGCACTCACAAGCCCGTACGGGCACGTGTGAAGACATGTCACACGCGTGGGCACAGACACGCCACAAACACGCCACACGTGTGGGCACAGACACGCCACATGCGTGTCTGCAGACACGCCACACCTATGTAGAGACACGCCACACGCGTGGGCACAGACACGCCACGCCGTGGGCACAGACACGCCACACACACGCCACACAGTGGGCACAGACACGCCACACAGTGGGCACACGCTCACCGCTCATCCCTCCCTGGCCCTCGGCCCCCACGGCCACAGCTCAGCCCGGTGCCGGGCAGTCGGGCACGGGAGGGGGCCGTGGGGCGGCACCGGGACCCCCCCAGCGAGGCGGAGCCGGCTGCCTGTGCCCCGGAGTGCTGGCGCTGCCTTCCCACAGCCCCGGCACGGCCGAACCCCCCCCTCGGGCAGCAGAACGTTCCCGGACAGCGGCCCGTGCCGGGGTGTCCCGGCCACACGGCCCCGCCGCCCCCGGGGGACACGGGCTGACTCACGGTCCCGCGGCTGGCACCGGCTGCGGACCCTTCCCGGCCTCGACGGCACCCGGTGCCGCTCACTGCCCCCGGCGAAGGTTCAGGTGTTGCAGCCGCTGACCCCCAGCCCGGCAGCTGCAGCACTGCGGAGCTCAGCGGGTACAAACCACCCCCAGCACCGCCCGGGCACCGCCGCCCCGTGTCCCTCAGCACCGCAGCTCGCACAGGGGACCCACCCCTGCCCCGGGCAGCCTGGGACAGCCCTGGAGGGGAAGAAATTGTTCCTCAGCTCCAACCTCAACCTCCCCTGGGGCAACTTGAGGTCAGTTCCTCAACGTGTCACTTGTTCCTTGGGAGCAGAGCCCGACCCCCCCTGGCTCCAGCCTCCTGTCAGGAGCTGTCAGAGCCAGAAGGTCTCCCCTGAGCCTCCTCCTCTCCAGGCTCCACAAGCTCAGGTCCCTCAGTCGCTCCTCAGCGGGGCAGGTCCGGGTGCGATGCTGCGGCTCTGGGCAGCCCGACCCTCCCCAGGGCTGCCGGCTTCGGGGGGGCTGCGGTGTCAGGGGGTCCGCAGAGGTCGCTGCCACCCCCTGGGTGCTCGTCCGGGTGCTGCCCCCCCCGGCCGTGGCCTCCGGTGCCCGGAGCAGCGGAAACTCAGACCTCGCCCCGCCGCGAACGGGCACAGACACAACCCGCAGCTGCCCCCGCCCCGCTACCGCACGGAGAGTCGCCGCTGGCTGCCCGGCCGCGGGAGGCGGGACGCTCGGCGGGAACCAACCGCGGGCTCCAGCTGCCGGGCGCGGGCAGCCATTTCGTTCGCGGGCGCAGCCGCCATGGTTACTGAGGGCGGCCATCTCGCGGGGCTCCCCTCCGCCGGGCAGCCGAGCAGCGGGGGCTGCAGCCCCGGCCGACACCCCCTCAGAGCCGCCGTGAGGCCTCCGTTCCCTGCACGGCGCTCGCCCCCCGGATCGGAGCCCCGGCCCCGTAGGCGCTGCCCGTGCGGGGAGGGGCCCAGCGGTGACAACGGAGCTGCCGTTAGAGCCGCTTTGTTCTCTTGCGTTTGTTCCTTTGTTGTGGCTTTTGGGTTTTTTTTTTTTCCTTTTTCTCCTCCTCCACAAAGTGCTGGTTGTACATACTGACCTTACCAAAGCAGGTTAAAAACAAGGGCTGGGTGCCTGTCCTGGGACCAAGCCCGTGGCCCAGCCCAGGCCCTTCTAGTGTTACACGTGTGCGAGCAGAGGGTGACACCCGGCATGGGGTGACGCCCGTCAGGGTCCACAGGGGAGGGGGATGCACGAGTCCAGTGCAAGGTGACAGGGAGACGGGGCAGGGGACCCAACCCCTGCAAGCCTGGTGCCATCTCCTGCCGGGGTCCCGCGTGGACACCGCGGTGGCCGGAGACACGGACCCCGCTCAGTTGACGGTGCTGCTCTGGCTCCTTCCTTCTGCACTGTCCGTCCCGCCGTAGGGCGTCCCTGTTCTGCTCAGCCCCCGCAGGCAGACGGCACCTGCAGGGATGGGAGGGAAGGAGGGGGTAGGAGCGTTGCAGTGGCTGGCATCACCCATCACCTGCTGGCCTGGGCCTTCCAGACACCCCCTGCCACTGGCCCTGTGCTGGCACATCCCCGATGCAGCACAGGGACACCCTCGCCCTCCACCCCAGAGGGTGCATGGGCACCCAGCAGGGAGAGAGGTGGCACCTGCAGAGCTGGCTTTGGCACTGGGGTCCTTGGCCTAGCAAGGGGCACCTTATGTCCAGCCACTGCCCTTTCCCCTTTGGCTCTTGGAACACGGAGCAGCCCCTGCCAGCTCTTGGGGACCTGAGTGGTGCCAGCGTAAGGCTGGTCAGGGCTGGGTCCTACCCTCCAGGAGGGCACAAGCCAGGGCATAGCCTCCAGCTTGGGCCAGTAGTAGCAGAAGTAGGACGGTGGCCCTGCCCCGTGTGCCTACCATGAGGGTCCCCCTGCGGGCAGTGGCACCAGCACCTCCAAGGCCAGCACTGCCACAGGGGGCACCTCCTGTCAGGATGGGGCTTCCACCGCCTCCCTGCAGCTGGGGCCACCTGGAAGACACCTGGGCTTTAGCCCAGGTTGGCACAAAACGTGGGGGTTGCCAGCATCCCCATCCACCTGCCCACTCCCCCGCCCCGGTGCCCGCAGCCCCACTCACGGCGGCGGATACGGATGGGCCAGATCATGATGCAGCACAGAGAGGCGATGGCAGCAACGGCGATGCCTCCGGTGACCGACACCATCACCCAGTGGTAGAAGCTGATGCAGGCAGGGCAGCAGAGCTCAGTCCTGCAGGAAGAGAGGCCTGGGATGTGGCTTGGTGGATGGGACTGGAGCCTTGCCCAGTGCTGCCCAAGTGCCCTGGGGACACCCGTGGTGTCCAGACTGGTTCACAGTGGGATACAAGGGAAAAGTCCAGGGTAAGGAGAGAGGGGCAGCACCCTGGACACAGATCCCCAGCCCCTTCACACAGCCCAGAGCTGCAGCCCTTGCCCGGGGCCAGAAGCAAAGCTGAGGAAGGATTTAAGTGAAATCAGAGCTGGCTCCCAGCAGCATCTCTGGCTCCAAACTGGGGATATTTGCTGCCTGGCCCCCAGGTGCTGTGGCTGGAGCTGGCACTGGAGGGGTTCCCACCCCGCAGGGGCGCTTACGGGCAGGGGTGCAGGTTCTGGATCGCCATCACCGCCAGGCCGTTGGCCATCTTGTCCGTGAAGCTCATGGCGCCGTAGACGAAGGCACCGCTGTGCTGTGAGCAGAGAGGAAACCTCATGGAGACCAACCCCGCCAGCGAGAGCCTTGTGCCCTCTCATGGGCAGAGCCCATATTACAGCAGAGCCCGGGCACACGGGCCAGGGCTGCCCACAGCCCAGAGCAGAGCCCCCTCGGCGGGGTCTCTGTGCCCCCCAATCCCACAGCAGCCCCAGCCCGCGGGCTCCGGGCCCCCCCGCCGGGAGGAGCACGTACGGTGTGGGTGCCAATGAGGTCCGCGGTCATGGAGAGGGAGGTGACAAGGACAGTGGCTGAGCCAGCCCCGAGAAGCACGGCCGCGCCGTAGATCTCTGCTCCCATCTGTCTGGCCAGGGTCACCCAGGAGGCAAAGGCCAAGATCACCAGGATGCCCACGAAGTAGGTCAGCTGCTCCGGGCAGAAGAAGAAGGAGAGATCAGCCCCTGACCTGATCCCAGCAAGGTCAGGGTGAGCGGGGAGGGCACGGGGGCTGGCGACTGCCTGGGACCCCTGGGGACAGCCCCGGCTCTCTTCCAGCTGGTTCTAAACAAGAAGCCCCCCAGACATCAAGGACTTTGCAGTAGTCCAGGCTGGTTTACAGCACTGGCAGCAGCCAAAAAGCTGAGCCCCCAGCAGAGCTGTAGGCAGGGCACGGGGACACCCAACTGGCAGGAACCCCCTAAAAAGGGGCTTACTGGGAATGGTGCTTGCTGTAGTGCCAGGGAGGGTGATGCACTGGAGGGGCAGCTGGCCCTGCAGACCCTTGTCCCTGCCCAGGGTGGCTCACCCAAACCCTCCCTCTGTCCCTCATGGGCACCACGGGGCTCTCAGCCCAGTTAGGGCTGCACAGGACAGACTGACTCTGTACCAGCATCACTTTACCCAACCTCAGCGCACACCCCTCACCCTGCCCACAACCCACACTGTCCCAGCAGCACCCGTGCTGCAGCAGGGGGGTGTCTGCATTGCCTGCAGAGGATGCACGAGGGGTCCCTGCTCTCCAGCCAGGCCCGGGTGTGCTGGGTGCTCTGCTCGTTTGTGTGGCCAGGATCTGGATCCTGGGGCCCTCCCTGGCTCTAACTCAAGTCTCACCAGGCCCCCAAGACTCACATTTCGACCTATCCACTTATTCAGTGGCTTCATCAGGAAGGAGGAGAGGAAGCCGCTGACGTACATCACCAGGGGGATGGTGGCGATGTATTTCTGCAAGAGATGGGGCCAAGATGAGCTCTGGACTAGTGCAGGAGCCCTCCCCACTTGACCCCCACGGGCTGGCAAGGTCTTGCCCCATGCCCACCTTGGGCAGCAGCAGCGAGTTGGTCAGGTACATGGTGATGTAGGTCTGGGACAGGTTGACGATGAGCCGGGTGGCCATGTAGAGCATGGCAACCTGCAAGGGAACAGAGCCAGGGCAGCACTGCTCAGCCTGGGCAAACTGGAGGTAGCAAAGCCTGGCATCCTCCCTCCCCAGCCCTGTCATGGCACAGATGCCCACTGAGAAGGGAGGCGGCCCCCCTGACAGGGTAGGTGGATCGCCCAGCCCACGTCTCCATCCTCAGCCACCCCAGGGGCACGTCCCAGTGCCCGGGGACTCCTGTGGCACCCAGGCAGGGCAGTGGCCTGGACGAGGCGAGCGCTGCCCGCAGCAGTACCTGGTAGAAGGCAGGTTCCAGCAGCCAGTCCTTCCAGATCAGCAGCGGGCGCGGGGGGCTCACAGGCTCCTTCTGCAGCAGGGGTGTGCTCTCCTCCAGCTGGGGCAGTGAGCCTGGTGGGTATGGCTTCTCTTTGGTGCCCAGGTGGAAGATGAGGGAGAACACGGCCCCCAGCCCCACCACAGCGAGTGACAGGTTCTGGGTGAAGCAGATGGAATGAGCATAGCAGGGGGTGCCCTTTGCCTGACCATCATCCACCCTCCCAGCAGTCTGGTGGGTAAAGAGAGTCTTCCAAAAACCCCTCAGGGAGAACACTTGCCTACAAGAAAGCTGGGGAGGGACTTTTTAGGCTGTGGGGCAGTGACAGGACTGGAGGGGATGGATTAAATCTAGAGCTGGGTGGATTCAGATCAGACATGAGGAAGATTTTCTTCCCTAGGAGGGTGTGAGAGCCTGGCCCAGGGTGCCCAGAGAGGTGGGGGCAGCCCCATCCTTGGCATTTTCTCAGGCCAGGCTGGATGGGGCTCTGAGCAACCTGCTCTGGTGGGAGGTGTCCCTGCCCTGGCAGGGGGGTTGGAACTGGATGAGCTGTAAGGTCCCTTCCAACCCTGACCATTCTAGGATTCTAACTAGGGCTTCCAAAAACCCCAGGCGAGCTCAGTGCAGCTGAGAGCAGTAGGTGAGAGCTCAGGGCACTGCTATTTCACTCCTCCAGCACCTCCCCAGTTGAGCCATATCCCACCAAGGGCAGAGAGGACCCCGGGGACTGAGCCCAGCCACTTACCCGAAATATAGGGACATCCTGGATGCCCAGGTGCTCCATGCGGTCAGGCTGGTCCACCTGGAAGTTCAGCAGGAGCCAGGCCAGGCCATACACAGTGATGTTGGCCATGACAGTAAAGGCATACCTGGGGGACACAGCACCTCAGGGTGACACAGAGGGACAAGCACAGCGGGGACACCTCGACCCATGACTGCTCCAAGCCAGGCACACTACAGCCAGCTTGGCACCCAGGGTCACTGCTGAGCCAACGCCTCCAAGAGCACGCAGTGCCTGGCCAGGCACTAGCCTTACTGGTGCACCTCCCAGCATGTCTGATCCAGGCCTCAGGGTATGACTGGGAGGAAACCAGGATCCCCCTGGGTCAGCCAGTCAAAGTCCACCAGAGATGCCTTAGGCAGCCCAACCCAGTGCTTCCAGTGCCTTGGCCATGGGGCTACCCCAGCACTGGCCCCCATTCTCCCTTCCTGTCTGTGCTGGGTCCCTGCTTGCCTGACACGGGGAAGCTTCCTCCCTCCAGGACAGGGAACCCAGCCCTGCTCCAGCTGATAAACCCCCCTGCAGCCTGACCCCGAGTGACAGAGCTGGGCCCAGGGGGCTGCATGTGCTGCCAAGCCTAGTCCTGGGGCTACCCCTGCCTAGGGACAGGACATAGGACAGGACAACCAGTACGGGCTGTGCCCAGCTCTCCCAGAGCATCCTGGGGGGACTGTTGCTCCTCATGAGCCTGACTGTCCAGAACATAAGGACAAGTGCCCCCATATCAAGGAAATGTCTCCTGGGCCTTGTCACCGACTTCCCTGGCATCAAGAAACTCCCTCCTGACACAAAGGGTTTGGGACCCCAACTGAGAGAACCAGCGATCCTTGAACACATCCTGCAGGAAATCCAGGTGGGCCAGTCCTGGTCCCTTCACACCCAGGGCTCAAGCCACAGCACCCACGGGAGCTCACCAGGGACACGATGGCACAGGCAGGGGACAGGGGACACACCAGACTGGCTGTGCTCACCTGAAAGCTGTGAGCTCCACCTTCTCATGATCACTGGTCACCAGCTCAGGGATGAGGGACAGGTGGGAGATCTGGGTGGCTGCCCAGCCGAACTGGAAGATGATGATGAAGGGCAGATAGTAGATGAAGGCCGCCCACTGGGGCGTGTTCTCCTTGCAGCCAAGGCAGGGGTTGAAGATGAAGGGGAAGGACACAAGGACGCAGGTGGTGCCTGGGGAGAGAGTAGAGCAGTGAGAAGCTGCAAGATGTTTCCTGGGACCCCGACAGCCCCTGTCAGCTCAGACACAAACAGCTCAGACAGGTCCTACCTCACAGGGCTGGGGAAAGACGTGGGTCCCTTCTCCCAGCAAGGTGAGACACATGAAGCACCAGACTGCTCCTCACCCTAGAGGTGATGTCCTCCCCTCTCACACTCAGGTGAGACAGACACTTGGCAGCAGCTTCTCCCCCCATTAAGTTCTCCCCACAAAGTTCAGCACCATCTTGTACTTGCTCCAACCCCTCAAACCACCAGGGGACAGAACCTCGTGCTCTCCCAGCACTCAGCCACCAAGGGCTCCTCCAGCGTGCTGATAACCAGCCCAAGGCCTCACACTGCTGCACTGCCTGCCCGAGAGTGATAAGGAGGCTCTGTCTGGGCTGTCCCACGGGCACAGGGCCAGCCCATCTGTCCCCTTGCCCTTTCCCCCGTGGGGCTAGCAGGAGCCAAGGCCCCTCCATGCTTGCAGATGTCACCAGCTCCCCATGCAAAGCGGGGGAACAGGAGCAGACCTGCCCCCCACGCTGGGCTCTGGGCCACGGACAGGTCCTGACGGCGTGGGGACGCCTGCCTGGAGCCTGCAGGGTCAGGCTGCTTCTGCCCCCCCTTTTCACAAGGTTCAGGAGCAGATCTGCTGAGGGCTCTGCTGCTCCAGAGGCCCAGGTGCTGACCCAGAGGGGGCTGCCCAAGAGCCGCCGGAACACGTTCCTATGGCTGAGGGGAACACGCAGCTGCTTTGCCAGATCCCCAAGCTCCAGGGGACTTTGCAAGATTCTCTTCACCCGTGAATTCTCCTCCTCTCACTTGTGGACAGCAATCTCTTCTCCTCCTCCTCCTCGCTTCCACATGGCACAGCCACCCCGGCCACCACAGGGCTGAGGCAAAGCAGTTCCCTGATCACCAAGGGCAGCCAGTGTCCATCCCAGGTCAGCTCGGATCAGTTCTGAGCAAGGACCTGTCAGGGTCTGGGTGCTGTCCTGCGCTGGCCCCCAGCTGAGTCTGGGGCTTCAGGAGCTCCCTGAAGGACACGGGACTCAAGCACACCATGGTGTCTCTGCCCCACAGAAACCATGGGGACTGGGTCAACCCAGCTCAGCCCTCCTTTGTTCCCTGCTACAGGGCTGATGTTCTAATCCAGCCCCATCTGGGAGTCAGGGGAGGGTCTGACCCCTCCTCAGTCAGGGGTCGGGCTCTGCAGTCCCCCAGCACTGGGACTGCACTGGGACAAGCGCTGGGGCACTGACTCTGAATCTGACACCCACACAGCCCTGGGTCTGCTGGAGCGAACGCAGGTCCTGGAGAACCCCCAGTCTCCCAAGCGGGGCTGCAGGAACTCCCCCGAGACCCCCCTGCCCATCCTTGCAGCACCCTGAGGCCCAGGCTCTCATCTCCTGGCCTTGTGGGACAGGATCATGGGAACGCCAGGCTGAGGCACAGTGCCCTGGGCAGGGAATCGGGGCCGGAACCGCCGACTGGCTCAGACAGGCAGCAAAGAGCTTCTCGTCCTTCCCAGCCCACTGGGCAGGCAGCTGCCCCCCAAAAACGCCGGCGAGCAGCCAGGCTGGCGCGTGGGGCAACCACCCAGCACCGGCGGCGCTGGTGGCCCGGTGCCTTGGTGGGAAGATGCCACCGATTGCAACTCGTGATACGTCCCCCAGCAAGGCTGTGGTTTCACAGCATTTCCTCTGATCTGAGCACGGGTTGCCACCAGATGAGCCACCCGGCTGCCACCCGAAGCGTCTCACCGCAGCGTCACCAAGAGCGGCGCTGGCACGGCTGGTTCTAACGGGGAGCCCAGTCCGTTGCACTCGGTCAGGGAGGGAGGACAGGTGGCCCCCCACCTGCTAGGAATAACCTCCCATCAGCCAGGGAAGCGCTGCCTCCATCTGAGCCTCCAGTCACCCCCAGGGCTGCTGCAGCCATGGGGCCAGGCAGGAAGCTCAGGTCCCCATAGCCAGGGCAGCTGCAGCTCCCGTGGCTTGGGACACAGCTCAGAACATGGCCCAGGGCACAGCTCAGAACGCGGGGACGTGGCTCTGAATGTGGCTCAGGACACGGCTCAGAGCATGGCTTGGGATACAGCTCAGAATGAGGGGACACAGCTCAGAACATGGCTCAGGACACAGCTCAGAATGTGGGGACACGGCTCTGAACGTGGCTCGAGACTTGGCTCAGAACGTGGCTCGAGACTTGGCTCAGAACGTGGCTCGGGACTTGGCTCAGAACTTCCCCTTCGCACACAGCACCCAGCAGAGCGGGGGGCAGGGGGAGTTCAGCTTCAGCCACTTCCCTAAATCCAAGGTGCAGATCTATCCGGCTGACGCTACACCCGGGGTGAAGTCACCCCTCTAACACCCCAACACTCCCCTACTCGCCAAGCCAAACTCGGGGGAGATCAGCCATCTTATCAGGCTATCGTCGGGTCGCTCAGAGTGGTTGGCTGAGATAAATCAGATCAAGATAAGAGCACCGGCAGCACAACCGTCCTCTCCCCGCCTCGGCCACTGCTGCGCCGCTGCCGGGGGGCGCTTTATCTCCGTCTGCCCATGGGTTTTTCCTCGCTCTAACTGCCCCACTCCCCGCCACCAGCTCGGCAGGGTCGGGGCAGCTCCTGCACTGCTCGTGGCACCGAGGATCCTTCTCCAGCTCACGCTGTCACCTCAGAGTCATGGGAGTTCTCACCAGCCCCGACAGTTCATTGCATTTTTTTCACCCCAGGGCAGGAGGCGGGATGAGCCCCTGTTAATAATCACACCGAGGCGCTGCCTCCTCCACATCCCCTCGGGACCCTGACTCACCACCCCCGCTGCCTGGAAATGCCATGCAGGAGCTGCCTCGAGCAGGGGCACCCAGGTCACCCATGTGGGGACAAGCGAGAGCTGCCTGGCCACTGGCAAATCCCTGCTAAACACTCGGGCTCCTGGGAATGCCCAGATTTTACTGCTGGTCACACAGCTCCGGCTCAATGGAACCGCCGTGTAGGGGGACGTGGGGACACCCTGCAGCCCCCCTGCCACCACGGGGGTATGGCCCGAGGGACAGCGGGGAGCCCGGGGCTGGGAGCAGCCAGGCCACTAGGATGGGCAGGATGAGGACACTGTGGTGCCCCATCCGTGATCAAACAGCCATGCCTGGGGCATCCCTCAGCACCCAGTCCCCACCCTGCTGCCATGGGAATCTGCACCCCAGAAAGGCACCTACTGGGCTGTGCCCCTCCACACAGGGCACCCCAGGCCCATCTCCCCTCCCTCACCCCGGGCACTGCTACCACAGCCTGGGACTGGATCACCCTCCATAGAGGGCACCCAGATAAGCAATCCCAGGGTGGCTGCTCCCTTCCATCCCAGGCCACCCAATTCTGCTTGCCCTGGGGCTACCCCTCTCTGTCTAGAGGGAAGCCCGTCCCCACCTCACTGCAGGGGGCTGTTCTCCCCTCCAGCAGGCATCTCCAGGAAAACTTCTCTGGCACTGACCTCCACTCTAGAAAGGCTCTCTCAGGGCCACTCGTCTTCAGGGAAGTTTCTCTCCACATCCCTGGATTGTTCCTCACCCAAGGCATCTCCAGGGCTCACCCCCTGCTCCTTCTGGAGCACAGTGACCCCCTCTCACTCAGAACACCCCAGAAACATTCCCCCCTCCACCCAAGGCACCCCAGAAAGGCCCCCTTGGTCCTATTCCTCACTCGGAGCACCCCAGAAAGGCTCCCCTGGGGCCACCCATCTTCACCCGGGACACTGTGGAAAGGCACCCTCGGTTCCCCCACCCACGAGCGCCCCAGAAAGGCTCCCCTGGGGCCACCCGGGGCACGCTGGAAAGTCACCCCGGTTTCCCCCACCCCTGCCGAGCTCCCCCAGCACCGACACCCTCCCTCGAACCCCCAACGAAGCCTCGCAGCCCCCGCCAGCACCCACCGGCCAGGTGCCAGCCCTTCCGCCGCCCGTAGCGGCCGCAGCCGGCGGAGCGATCGGCCTCGTAGCCCAGGAGCGGCGTGCAGAGCCCGTCGGCCACCTGCCCGGCCAGCAGCAGGCCCCCTGCCAGGCGGTGCCCGTAGCCCAGCACGTTGTGCAGGTAGAGCAGCAGGTAGGTGAACCAGAGCGAAGCGCACAGATCGTTCAGGAAGTGCCCGGCCGCGAAACTCAACCGTGCCCGCAGCGCCAGCCCCGCAGCGCCGGGCACCGCAGCGCCGGGCACCGCAGAGCCGGGCCCCGCCGGGGACTCCTCCGCCATTCCCGCCGCCGCCGCCGCCACCGCCGGCCCCGCTGCCACCGGGACGGGACGGGACGGGGCGGGGCGGGGCGGGGCTGTCCGGCTCCTCATCCCGAGGCTCTCTCCGCCCTCGGCCGGCCCTGCCCCGCACGCTGGCGGGGGGAGGATGCGCCGAGCGGTGCCCTGCGGGAGCCCCGGAGCCCGCGGAGCTTTGGGGGCGTTGGGGTGACTGGGACTCTGGGGCAGCCGCCCCTTGTGTACATACTGTGGCTACTAGGAGCAGTGCGGGGGTGCTGGGGTGACTGGGACCACCTCCTGAGTTGGTATGGGATGACTGGGACCACTGGCAACGCAGCACACCCTCCCCCCAGCGCACACTGGGGTTACTGGGAGCAGTGTGGCAGTACTGGTGTCACTGGGATTCTGGGTGACTGCTGGGGTCATGGGCACCCCCTGCTTGGATGGATACTGGGGTCTACTGGGAGTAGTGTGGAGGTACCGAAGTGACTTGGGCCTCCCTTTGTGTGGGTACCGGGGTGATTATGACCGTTTCAGGCAGTACTGGGGACACTGGGACCAGCACGGGGATACTGGGATAACTGGGACCCCCTCTTGAATAAGTATTGGGGTCACTAGGACCATTATGGGCAGTACTGGGGTCACTGGGAGCTATGCAAGTGGAGTACCAAGGTCACTGGGATGCTGAGGTCACTACTGGCATCGTGCAGACACCCAATTGGATGCATACTGGGATCACTGGGAGCAGTGTGGGGGTAATGGGATGACTGGAACCTCCTCTTGAGTTACTGCCATTATGGGCAGTACTGGGAGCAGTGAGGGGGAACTGTACTGGGGTCACTGGGACTCTGGGATAACCGCCGCTTGTGTACATACTGTGGCCACTAGGAGCAGTGTGGGGGTGCTGGGGTTACTGGGACCTCCTCCTGATTTGGTATGGGACGACTGGGACCAGTAAGAGTAGTACCAGCACCACTGGAACTTTGAGGTGACTACTCATCATGGGGACCCCCATTTGGGTGCATTCTGGGGCCACTGGGAGCAGTGTGTGTGGGGGCAGTGGGATGGCTGGAAGCTCCTCTTGAGTAGGCACTGGGGCTGCTGGAACCAGTATGAGCAGTACTGGGTTGATGGGTAAGTACTGGAGTCACTGGGAGCAGTGGCGGCGGGGGAGGGAAGATCATGGCCACTGGGACTACAAAGGGGGGTGTCGAGGCCACTGGGAGCAGCCACGGGATGCTGGGATTCTTGCAAATTGTGGGGATCAGTAATGGGAGTCACTGGGACAGCCGTTAAGATAGGCACTGGCGTTACTGGGAGCAATGGGAGCATACTGGAATCACTGGAACTGGGGGTGCTGGGCACACTTGGGCCACGAAACCCGCCCAGGGTGCCTCCCTGGCCGCCGAGGTGGGCACTTGAGGACACCCACAGTGGGTCGGTGGCGATGGGCCCCACCACTCCCGTGTCGTTGCCCCTTTAAGGCGCTGCCCTTCCCACAACGCCGCTTCCTCCCCGCGCCTACCGCTGATTGGCGGGCAGCCCGCCGCGCGCGCCCAGCTCCACGTAGGCGCAGGCGCCGCTCCGGCCCCGCCCTCTCCCCGCCCCGCCCCTCTCTCCACCGCCTGCCCTCGACGCGCGCCCTCCAACCAATCAGCGCCGCGCTCTGTCCTCCGCGGCGCGGCGCGAGCGGCCAATCGGAAGGGTTGAGACGGGCTCTCATTTGCATAATAATAGGGGGCGTGGCCAGGTGAGGAAGCGCCGCGGAGGGGGCACCGGCAGGAAAGTTTGGGCGGGGGGTCGGGGTAGGGGGGTCC
>JAOEGS010011868.1:10604-25907 GCA_025447755.1 Corythornis vintsioides | reverse complement strand
ATAAAATAGATTTGAGAGCCAGGTGTGACCTGGTGCCCTGTTGGTGGAACTGAGCTTGCTTACTGTCTACAGCATGCCTAAAAAGCAAAAAAAAATAGAGAACTGTGTTTCTGGACATTTTGCACGGGTAGGTGAAACTCCACAGAGCCTCTGGCCATGTGCTGCTGTGTGAATTGAGCATCTCTGTGATCCAGGCAACTTACATAACTCCTGAAAAGCTGCAGCAAGGAAATTATTCATCACCACGACGAAGGGAATTGACCCAGTTTACCTGAAATGAGACTCCCCTTCTTCCCCCCTCCCCCAGCAGCAACACCAGCAACTTTTGCTTCAAACTGGGGGTTAATGCAGGGTTTTTTTAAGCAGAATTCAAAAACCACAGAGAAATAACCATTGCAAATGGGCAACATGTGCTTGGCAGCCAGTCACAAGCCTGCCTTCTTCTGAAGCTGATTGCACTCCTCAGCTATTTATATCTAAATGCTTCCCCCTTCCCCGTGCCCATTTCCATCTGAGGTGGCCCAGAGACACAACCCTGGTGTCACCTGGCTGCTCCACCTCAGTGTAACTCAACTACCAGGACACCAGGGGCTGGGACCCTGATCTCCTGCAGCCCAGGAAGGTCCTGTGCAGTCAGGACCCGTTCTGTCTGAGGAGGAATATCCCCCTGGACACAAGAACCAAGCACCATCCCATCTTTTCCAAGGATGTGGCTCTTTTTCCCTCCTCTGCTCCTTATTTTACACGAGTGAACTGCAGCACAGTCATCAACCATCCTGCCACTGGCTGCTGCTGCCCTGGGAGCACAGGGAAGGTTCCCAGCCAGCTGGGAAGCAGTTCAACGTTTCAGGAAGAAACGTTTTGCTCTTTTGCCTCAGGTTGGAAAAAGCATCTTTGGAAATCCTTCCTGTGTGTCTCTGGAGGGGAAGGAAGCAGGAGGCTGGGATGTGGATAGTTAGATAGAGGATGTTAGCCTGGGAATGAGAATCTAGCTTTCTTCAGCTGCAAAGATCACAGAGGCCCTCAGCAGCAGCATCCAAAACCCAAGGAGGTTTTATTTCCGTGGGGATTTTACCCTGAACATAAAAAAAAATCCAAGTTCAGCTGCCAGGTTTCCCCACGAAGAGGTTTGGTGGCATATTAGGGGAACAATTTCATTAAAGAGACTTAGCTAGAGCCTGGCATCCCTGACAATCATCACAGCCATCATCTGGCAAGCTCTCCACAAATAGCTCCAGAGCAGGCAGATGTGGGATCAGCTGATGTGGGATCATCCCCATCCCCTGCTGTGTCCCCATTCCAAGGCTGCAGCCCAGGGGGCAGTGTAGGAGTCCCTCAGTGCCACTCCTGCTCTCAGACCATTATTCAATTGATTTAACAGCATCTGAATCTGTATCCACAGCCTAAAGAATCCATCCCTGACCTCTGCTTTCTGAGAACACTCTGCCTGAGGTAGCTCCAAGGAGATGCTCTGGTACATTGACAGTGTCTCCAGCTAGTTGCCTTTCTCTGCCCAATCTGCTCTCCCAATTTACAAGATTCTCTTTCCCTCCCACAGGTTTCACTTGATGGGTTTGTTTTCCTGTTAATTTCGACTCAGAAATATCTATGTTTTCTTAAGTACCATAAATTGCCTTAATGATTCTCTTGTTTGAGAACAAATATCAGCCTATGATTTCCTGGGAGGTAAGGGAGCTGTGGGTAGGAGGTTGTTTCTCTGGCAGATGCAATCTGGAACTTTTGTTTCCACACTGATTATTTTGATGGCCATATGCATGGCTCTGATGGTATAGACATCCCTTCTGAGAAGGGAACAGGCACCACAGCCAGACACACAGCATCTCACAATCTGAATGGCAAATGGGGCCAAAGAAAATTAACCTGAGGGGTAATTACTCACTGTAATTACACTGAAAAGATGCATTTTTATTTGGTCGAGGTCACCTTTTAACTCCTGCAAAATTTCTCCCAGCTACTGAGGGAGTTCTGTTAAAAAACAATAAACAGTGAGAGATGTTTTTGCTCTCTGCTGTGGGAATTTATGTGGAAGCTCAGCAGAGGGTAACCCCATGGCAGCTCCTCGGGTGGAAGAGGCTGCTTGGAAATGGAGCTGATAAGGCTAAGAGATAAGGCCAGGCCTCTGGAGCTTGCAAGTGCAGGTGACACACCTCTCAGCTGGCAGGTCTGGGAGTCCCCAGGCTCCAAAATGCATGATCTGTGACATGAACTGGCACTGACATAGAGCCAAGAAGGGCTGAGAGGATCCACAATGTGCTGGAGAGTCCTGCTGCTGCAGCCCAGCCTCCAGATAACCTCTGAAACAGCAGCTGAGGAACAAAAAGCTGCTTCTGTGTGTGGCAGTGCTGCTTCAGACACTGACTTAGCAACATTTAGGGATGTTTCTCTACTGGAGAATTTTCTGTTCCACAAAGAGATGACTACTGAGGAAAACAGCACCTTCAAATGGTCATTGTCCTTTTGCAGCTGTATTTTGTTCCAAGGAGAAAGCAATTGCTATTTTTTGCCCCTGAACCCCAGGCTCTAAAAGCATCACTCTGTCAGAAAGACTTAGGAAAAAACAGGCTTCTTCACATGAATTGCTGGGTCATTGTTGTCAAAGGCTTAAAAACCAGTCCTCATTTCCCCCCAGTGTTCTAGAAAGATATTGACAAAAGATGAAAAGCAAAAACATCATCAAGAAGAAATAAAGCAGTAAGATGGGCCCCAAGGTGGCTCAGAATATTTCCATTTCCCATCACACCCATGCTGGAATATTCAGCACTAACATCTTGGGACACTAGCAGACAACACAAGATACATAGATTTTTTAGGTGAATTTTTAGAAGCAATGCTCTAAATTCTGCCAATCCATATCCAAGAGGAGGAGGCTGAACCCCAGGAATTCCAACTGCTTCTGTTCTCTGCCACTGCTGACACCTTTCAGCTGAAGCCTTCTCCTATTATCTGAGTAATAAAATGCATTGTGCTCAACCAAACTAATTCCACTAAGAAATCCTGAGCAAGAAACCAAAATATTTCTCATTTCTAAAGGCAGTTAAAAATATTTTTGTTAAAAATATTACCTCGGAGTGCTGCTGGACAGTGGGTTCTTCATGGGGGTGGTGAAACACTGGCCCAGGGAGGTGGTGGATGCCCCATCCCTGGAACCACTCCAGATCAGGCTGGATGAGGCTCTGAATCAGATCTAGCTGGAGATGGGACTGGAATAGGTGACCTCTCAAGCTCCTTTCCAATGCAAACTGTGATTCTATCTCCACAACTGAATCCTCACCTGACAGGAGTCAGCAGAACTTCATTGTCTCTGCAATAATAATACACAATGGATAAGAATTTAATACATAGATTTTTTTTTTCCCCTTTTAATTAGACATTTTCTTTCATCTTTCACCTTCTCCCTCCTTCCCACCTACATGAGCCAGATGAAGAAACAAACCCTTGACTATTCTACCCACATTTCCAGTGTTCAACTGGTTTGAGAGTGAAGCAATGCACATTCAGCCAGCCTTATTTCCAGACACTGCTCCCTCCTCCTCACCAAAAGAATGACTTTCTATTTCAACAACTCGTTCCAAAAGCAGATGGATTGCTCTCCACTACAGGAGTGAATGGATTCTTGATGGGGAAGTAGCAATCATTGAATACATCATGTCTAATGACACCAGGGAGGGAATTGTTCTTCACCCTGCCCACTGGAGCATGGTGGAACACCTGTTTCCCATCCTGGAAATGTTTATGATGCCTGCCAAAGAAGTTAGTGCTGAAACAGCACCAACCAGCCAACTTCTCCTCCTTGGGCACCTGTAGGAAGAAAACCAGAAGTGTTGAGGCAATTCCAAAGCTCAGCTGGGCCCACGGATGCCACAGCCCTCCCTGCCTGTGGGTGGAAAGAGGGAGAAGAAATGAGAGGAGAAAGCAGAAAGGGAAATAGTTTTTTTTTTGCTTGTCTAAGGTTTCTGTTGTGGCAAAAAGCAGAGAAGGACTTGGGGGTGCTGGGGGAGAGCAGCTCAACAAACTTGATTTAAAGGATGCTTTCAAATTGCCCAAGACCTCAGCAAACTGCACTTGGGAGGAGCTTTCAAGGTTTCTTCCAAGGTTCCTTCCCAGTGAGTGCCCACAGGTGATGGCAGAGAGCATTCCACTTGCAAACCTGGCACAAAGTTATTCTCAGACTGCAGTAAAAAAAATCAGAATTCTGCATTCTGAGAAACTAAAGCTGAGAAATAAGTAGCATAAAATTTACCAGCTCCACACAGCACTCAGACTGTGGTGCATCTACGTACAATGTGTAATTATTAAGGCCGAGCTTATTAAGCAGATTTGGAAACTGGCTGAATTGCTTGATTTGGTAAAAAATTACATGCTACATTTAATCAGCCCTCCTTTAAGGAACAAATGTCATTAAACACCACTTAATTAGCTGTTCCTACATCCCCACTGTGTGAAAAATTGTATCCTTGATGACTACAAAACATTTTTAAGGTCAAATGTGGTGAATAAAAATATCATTGAATGCCCTCTGGTAATAGTCTACATAAAAGTGCAGCTCATTTGCATTAATTGAAAAGATTAGTTCTGTATCACAGTTAATCAGGATCTGATGCCTGCACTGTACAGATGGAGAAGACTTTCCACAGTTCAGCTTATATTTTTATTTATTTTTTTCTAGTTGTTTATAAGTGTGTTCATTTGTCATGGTGGATAGGTCTGGAAATACCTTATTGCTCTATTAATTTAAGACTCCTGTTTATTTTTCCATACAGACATGACATGTTTGGAGAGGAAACAGTAAAAAGACAGGAACTGACCACTGATCATTTGGGAAAAAAAAGGATTTTTTTTTTTGGTTTTTCTCTCTCTGTAACTCTCATGATTTCTTCTCCTGCATCTGCACAAGGTCTGTTCCCAACTCACTCCTTCTCCCTTAAGCCTTTCCTGATGAATCTCCCCTCCCAGCATCACTCCTGTTTGGAAAAGTCTGACAAGAGCATCACCCTCAGCAAGCTCCAGTGAAACTAGAACCATCATTGCTGCTCTGGCGTATGGGGGGAAAGGAAGAAAAGAGAGCAGACAAAGCAGAGCTGGGGGGCTGTTCTCCGCAGACAGGCTGTGGCTTGTGACCAAGATTTCGGCTTCTCCCTGAGCAGGGGGTGTCAGTGTGAGGCCTGCCCAGCACTGCAGGCCAGAGCCCAGTGGGTTTCCAGACACTCCCATCTCCTCAGCTACAGAGCCTGAGCAAAAATCTCCTGACAATTCCACTGATCCAGGCTTCACGGGCACGTTTGTGTTCCCAACAAGCCTGCTTTTCTCCTGGATCTCTTCCTAGAGACAAAACCAGCAGGACACTGAGCTTGCCGGGAGTATTCCACGGCCCATGTCTCCTGGTGGCAGACACTCTGTGGCTTTATTGCTCTTTACAGCTAGGACTGGATCAAACTGTGGCAAGAATGAGTTTATTCCACCTTAATGGCTCCTGTATTTTGGATTTACAGGGACTTTGTAGTAAATCTTGGTGTAAACCCCCCAAAAATCCCAAAGGAAAGAAGGAAGAACTGAGGCTCTGCAGTCCTCAGAGGCCTCTGCCTCTCCCCTTCCATCTCCTCTACTCAGCCAAGGAAACAAACCTTGTTTTGCTCCCATTTAATGTTTTAGGGGATAAATATATCTGAGGAGATCATGTGGAGAGAGTGTTATTTTTTTGTTTAAGTTAGAATCACCTGCACCAAAAATGAACTGCAGAGGGTTTCTTTCCAAAGGCCTGTTGAGAGCTCAACATTATATTCTCTTTAGATCTACAAGTCATTCCTTGGCCTTGCAGTGCTAAAAAATCACTGTATTCCTGAAGCAGAGATGGAAGGGAGGGAGTGGAACACAGTGAGGGCATTAATGAGATAGAAATGCTCCATTATTAGAAATATTTAGGTGTATTTTTCAAGATAAAGGAAGGATATGGATTAAGGAAGCACCAAACATTACTAATTCTCCAAAGAGAGGCCACAGTCTCCTCTGGTCTCTTTGTCCTCTCTTTGTGGCTGCCGAGTCCATCACCACCCATGAACAACAGCACTGAGCAGGACTGTGAGACCTCAGAAAAAAGTATTTTGTCACATAAATTCAGGACATTTTGTTCTGGAAAAACAAACAACAGCCAAAACCAAACCAAAAAAATACAAAAATAAAAAATCCCAAACCAAACCACAAAACCCCTCCCCCCCCAAAAATAATGTGATTTTTTATCATTTTGTTAGGCTAGGAGGTATTGGGAAAACTTGTGTAATTAATTTGTCTTTTGATAATCAAACCAATCCTCCTTTGTGCTCTTGTTTCTGCTGCATTTGGGGGGATAGTCAATGTGTGCTCATTGTCTAAAAGATCTTTTCTACACTGGAAAACAACTGATTTATCTTTTATTTTAAGGGCTGCAGCAGACTCAAAGGCTGACTTCTCTGTATTAATATGGGCAACATCACTTGGTGTCATGATTACGTATTCATGCCTGGATATAAATTACTTTCTTTGCTCTAGATAAGAACAGATTATTTTTCACCCCTGCTACATGTGAATTATGAAAGATAGTTGTTTCTTTAATCTCCAGCATATCTTGCCATGAAAGGGTTTACACATCCAACTCTCCTGGTTCAGGGGAGACGTGATCTCTTCAGACACAGGAGGATGAATGTACAGCTGCTGTCAGGAATCCTTCCCCTTGCTAAACATGCTATAGAAGGGAGAGAAAAACCACTCAAGAGACAGAAAATTCCTTTTGCTTTGTCTCCTTCAAAGTGAAATCCAGGTGGATGCAGATGGCACCAAGGGGGGCAGCTGACACTCCAGAAGGGAGAGGAGCAGGGGGTTGGCAGGAACCTTCTCAGCAGACAGACACAAGTGTGAGGTCTTGCAGCTGGGAATGCAGCTCAGACTGGGATCCACCCCAGCACCATGGCCCAGCACAGAAAAGGTGCTGCCAAGAAGATAGAGATTCCCTTTTAGCAGGAGCCCCATGGAAGAGACAAGGGGTGATGGCTGCAAGTTGCTCCTGGGGAGCTTCCAACTGGGCTCTAAAAGAAAACTTTTCCCCATGAGAACCATGAGACACTGGAATCATCTCCCAGGGGAAGTGGTGGGTTCCCTACACTGGGCAGATTTAAGACTCAGCTTGGCAGGGTGCTGGACGACCAGCTCATTTCTAATACATACATATGAAATATATCTATATATCCTTCAAAGGCTGGACTAGACTCCTTGAGGCCCCTTCCAACCTGCTATTCTACAATCCTGCTTAGCCAAGCATCCTCCTCCACCTTACTGCTGCTTCTGGAGGCCAAGCTGGCACCATCCTCACACTCTACAAGTAAAAACACAGTGGCAGGGGTGTTGGCACAGGCAACAGCAGCCACCTTCAATTAATTAATTGCTTTCTCTTCAAATTAGGATTTATTTTTTTTTATCCCTCGGGCACCATAACGTAGCTAATGTGAATATGGCCCAGTGGTTCTAGAGCAGAGAAAAGGTCATTATGGAGCACAAAGGCTGCTGGTAACATACTGCTGCCATTAAAGTGCCAGCTGGCAGCTCTGGCACAGAAGCCATCAGCAATTCAGGCCACTGCAGAAACATTTTTCTTGCCGACCCATTTAAGATGAATTATTATTCTGCCCTCTTGACAGCCAATGCAATATTATGTTAAGTGTAAATCAATCCAAAAATACAGATGTAGTTGCTTGAATGATGATGGTTGCTAATGGCATTTGGGGAAGGAAAAGCATGTTGGGAATCTCAATCTCTGGTTACCCCTGCCCAGCGTTTCTGAGCTGCTCTCCAGCCAGCAGCAGAGCTTCAAGGGAGCAAATGTTGGTGCTTGGTGGGTGACCCAGCTGGAGATACCCTCCCCACATATTTATTCTGCCTTTTGAAATGGAACTCTGGCATGGGAAGACCACCAAACCTCCTCTGACACTGAGTGGGAGGGAAGTGGAGCAGGTTCTCTGTTCTGAAGCCCCCCCTCCAGCACAATCATCTCTCCCAGGCAGTGTCAGTGGGGATGCTGCTCATAACCTTGTCAGCCACAACTGGTCCCAAATGGAGTTTTCTCTCCCAGTGGGGAGCAGAGTATACAGTAAATAGATCTATCTTTAAGGGAGTGTAACCTTCCAAGAAGAACTTGTTAAGAGCCAACCAGCATATTTTTCTGATGCTCTTTGTTTTTAAGTGGATGCCTCTATTTAGAACTGAGAGATCTTTTTCCAGGGCTAATCCATTCCCTAAGAAATGAAAAAGTGCAGTTAAAAATGATTAATATTTCTTGGGAACAGGCTAAAAAGGATTTTGAGCTGTAATATTTAAACTTGGTGATTCATGATAGCAGAATACTTAAACTGCATAAAATGTACTCATCTTTTTGAACTTGTTTTGCTAGCATCTCAAATGATGGATTTAAATATTTTCATAATCCACTAGTTTATTATAATCTTCTCTCAGTGTTTTGGAAGTACTATTATCTCATTGGCTTATTTATTATTATGTGTAATATATTAAAAAGAGGGTGTTCTGTTGACCTGAAGCTCTGAAGAAGTGATAGAAGAGAGTGAATAAGCAATAGTTGGAATTAATTACAGATGTAGACATGATGGAGGACCCTCTGCCAGTGCCTATTGGCACAGTCTCACTGAAGTCAATAGAGTAAAACCAATTTCTCTCAGCAGAGGAGCTGATTGAACAGGAGTTGGACAAAGAGGAGCTGGGATGCTCAAATGTGAAGAGAGAGAGCACAGAAAACAGCTCACCCCTTGCTATTGTGCCTCTATGTCCATGATTCACCTGATGAATTTTATGGTTTTCTGATGAACACAAAGCTTGTTGAAACTCAATCATGGCACCTCATAAAATGGTAAAAGCTCCTCGTTTTGAACATCAAAGAAGCAGATCAAAGTGTAGCTCGTGATGCTGGGGAAGCTGGTTAAACAGATTCAACAGTTAGCCTGTAAGAAGCTTTGGAAAAAATATCTGTGCATTAATGAGTCAGAATATTTTGAATCATGGGGTGAACAAATAGTAGGTGTTGCTCTTGCCTCCCTGGCTTCTTACTGCAGTCTGCTTCCCCTGGCTTCAGTGGCAATGTGCTGGGTCTGCACTGGGAAGGGTGACTCCAAACAGGTATCCCCAAGAGCCAAGTGCTACAGAGATGACTTGAGATGAGCTGCAGGGGAGTAGTAGGGAACCATCAGATAATGTCTCTCAAATATTAGTAGAGAAAGAGGGCTGACTTTGGCTCCACATTATGAGTCAGAGTGTCTTTTCCTCACAGTTTAAAATCTGACTCGAAGGAAACCTACTTACAGGGGAGTTTTTGATGAAGAGACTATTTTTATAATGCAGTGATTCATGCCTCCTGCTTCACACAAAGTGTCGTGTGCCAAGCAAGGGGCTCAGTGTGGCAGCCTGGGTGCCAAAACCACCTATACAAAGCACAGGCCTCCTATCCAGCAGCAGAACTTGTCCTACAGCCAAACTCCACACTCCTTCACTGGCAAAAAAAACCCAACCAACTTTGAACAACGCTGTGCATTAAAAATCAACTTGGAAAATGAGCTGTTCTTACTGCATGGTGCTTGGTTGTGCAGCCATCAGAGGAATTTTCTCCCTTAGCTTGTTGGGCTCTTCACTCTGCACTGCCAAAGAAATGAGCACAAAAACTCTCAAGTTTTAGTAGGCAGAGCCTAAATTCTGGGCTAATTGGCTCGGAGAAGATAAGCTACAAGGGACTGGGGAGGGAAAGAGTACCAAAGGGAATGTCTCTGTGGGGGTGCAGGTAGATATTCATGGAAGAAGCAACCCCAGACTGAAGCTAGCAGGAAGAGAGCACCCAGCAGCAAGACCCCATGCCCCTGACAATGTATTGCTGCTGTGCTGCTGAAGGGGCTGTGCTTGATGGCACACTCGAGTGGTGCATCTTCAGGAGCAGCAGTGGCCTCTCTGGCTGCCACAGGGAAGGCAGCAGGGGAATTACAAGATGTAGTGGCAGGGACAAGGGGAAACACGAGGCTGAGCATGTGCAGGGCTTTCTGGGATCTAAAGCACACTGGCAAAGTGCATTTAAAGGACACATTAAATGGACTTGCCACTGGGCCTGGGAAAGCATGTGGGATATTCCTGACTCTGGTGCCTGAGCAAAGTCACCAGCAAGGAAAGGAGAGCATTCAGAGTGCATTAAAATGATGGCTGTGAAGAATATTCCACAAGGAGGAAAAATGTTGCCCCTGTGAAGACCAAGGTAACTCAAGCTGCAGTGCAGCAGAGCCAGCTTCGTGCCTGGCTCGGCTGGAGTGGGTTTGGCACTGCAGAGCTGCTCCTCTGCTGAGCTTCTCTCCATCCAACTGTTCTGCTGCACAGGACTTCAGGGCAATTGGAAAGTTGCCCTCAGGATGGAAGGGGTTCCCTGCTGTTCAGTGTGTGAGCTGGGAGCTGTGGGAGAAACTCTGTGATCTACAAGGGCCTGCAAGAGAGCAGGGAGGGTCTACCACAAGGGTCTGCAGTGACAGGACAAGGGGTAGTGGCTTTAAGCTGGAAAAGGGGAGGTTTAGGTTAGATATGAGGAAAAAGCTCTTTATCTGAGGGTCCTGATCCCTGGAATGGGCTGCCCAGAGAGGAGGTGGAGGCTCCATCCCTGGAGACATCCCAGGCCTGAGGA
This sequence comes from Corythornis vintsioides, assembly GCA_025447755.1. Lineage (NCBI taxonomy): Eukaryota > Metazoa > Chordata > Aves > Coraciiformes > Alcedinidae > Corythornis > Corythornis vintsioides. The sequence goes on along the minus strand of JAOEGS010011868.1, from coordinate 15,202 downwards.
GGCTCTGAGCAGCCTGAGCTGGCTGGAGATGTCCCTTGCTCAGTGCAGGGGTTGGGCTGGGTGCCCTTTGGAGCTTCCAACCCAATCCAGTCTGTGATTCCATGATTCTATGATGTTAGAGTCAGGAGAAGAAGGGGCATGAAAGACATTCCAGCAAAACACACTGAGATTCTCCCTTCTCACACACCAGAATTAGGGAGAGGAGACATGAAGTTCAATTCAAAACCATACCCTTTTTGGGGGAAAAATAAAATTGCTCCAAGAGCAATGACTTCCATGGAAAGTGGGTAACTCATCACTGCCATGCAGGGCTACAGGGTGGGGTGTCAACACCACGGGGAAGGTTTCAGACTAGAGCAGGATCACCCCATAAACACAGCTACAAGATGAGCTATGAGAGCTCCCCAGCCCTGGTAGGAAGGTCTAGTGTGAGTAGAACTGATGTGTCTCTATCCCTACAACCATTCTGCACTCCCTTCTGCAGCAGCTGCCCTGACAACTGTCACAGACAGAGCCTTGCTCCAGCCCAGTCCATTGATCTGTTCCCAGGTGACAACTCCTTTGTGCCTACAAATAAATCCAGGGAAGCTGCAAAAGCTGCCTGCAGTACCCACTGAGCAGTGCTGAGCCTCCAGATCCAGCCTTTCACTAGCTGGTTTCCTTCCACAAATAATAAACTGAGCTAACGTGAGTAATAAATAATAAATTACTAATTCTTGGGTCTTCTGTAGCACCTCTTATCAGAGCAGCACTGAACACACTGAAGGGAATAGATCCATTAATTTCTGCAGGGTGCCACTGGGACAGAGAGGTTTGTCTCTATGCATTTCACAGCTTGCTAAATTCTGTTGTGCTTTTCCAATTAGCACAGTCCGTGGCATCCAGAGGCACAGGGCAGCCCCCTGCTGTGAACTCTCTGGACCCTGCAAGCTGAGTATGAGGCCAAGGAGAAGAGCTGAGCACAGGCAGGGGGGAAGAAGAGTGAGCAATGGAGGGGTGGACAGGGATTGCCACGCTTGGCTTGTCCCAACTCATTCCAGCTTTGCAGGAAAGTCAAGAGTGTCTTTACTTCCATGGAAAATTCCTATTGGTTTGATTTAATGACTTTTTTTTTCCCCCACAAAGCCCTGGAGGAATGGCTTTTATTCAGAGGGAAGCTGCAGCAGGTCCTGGAGAAGACAGCACCTTCCTTGTGCATCTCCACAAAGAGCTACAACTGCTGCAAATCTTTCCAGCCCAAGCCTTTCTCTAACCCCCCCAAATTTATTTTTCAAGTAATTTTCTTTACAAGTTTTTTCCTGGCAAGACAACTTTTCATCCTACATTAATTCTTTGTGGATCACAATTGCAGTGTTTTCTTTCTTCTGCTGGAATTCATTCATTCTTGCTTTTGTACCAGCTTTATAAGATTTTTTTCCCCATTTTTTTTTCACACGAGGCAGTTTCTATGATGGCCATAAAGCAGGAATTATTTTTAGCTAGTGAATTATTTGCAAAATACAAATGCATATGGAAAAATAAACAGCAAAGACTTAAAAGCTACTTCAACAGCCCAGGAACCAGGAAAATGCATAACCATGAGCTAATCTCCTCTTAGCAAAGAATTTAAGTGACTGCATAACTTTTCTCATCTGTCTAAATGCTTTTTTACTGAATCAGACAAAGGTCACCCAGAGATGATTAAACTGCTATTTACATAGTATAAAATCAGGCAGTTTATACTCAGGTCAAAGTCTCACAGCACAGTGTTCTGTGCTTCTCCACTCCTCAAAATCTAGAGTGGGTCTAATTAATGGTGTAAGGAAAATCGACTCAATTTCTTCATCCACCAGCACATGAATAAATGAAAATGTAAGTAAATTTCAAAGAAAATGGTGCTTCTATCAAATAAATGAATGTGTTAGGGTAACACTGATTCTCAGCTGTGTACTGCTCCCACGTTTGCTGCCATCATATAAAGTATTACTGCATAGCTGTAGGTTTTTTTGACACAATAAAAGATTTAGGAGATTATTAAAATAAGAAATTAGTAAGAAATTATTAAAAAGAGTTAAGTAATTATTCAAAATTCTTCCATTTCATTCCTTTGGGGGGGGGGGGTGTGCTGTGCTTCTGGTTCAAATTCTGTTCCTTAAATGCCATGGAAATGTTATTTTTCATTGTCATTCTTCCATTGCATGATGGGGTTTGATGATGAAGATTTCGGGTTCTACACCTGGCTCATCTAGGAAGGAAAAATATTCTGCCTTGGAAAAATATTCTGCCTTGTATACACCCTGCAAAGTGGTTCTGAATCCTTCAGGTAAATGAATAAACACAGAGGATGTCACCAGACAGCAGCACTCTGCCTTTTCAAGCTGCTGACCTCCCCCATCATACTCATCAGCACATGTCACAAATGACCATCTCAGAACTGAAGGCAACAACTGAGAATTAATAAGAGCTTGCTGGAAACTCAGCTAACACACAAACTACAGAAAAACAAGAGTGCCTTTTTGCTTTTTTTTCCCCTTTTTTTTTTTTCCCTCTTCAGTACATCAATAATTTGTTTAGATTTCCCAGTGCTGGCAAAGCTTTCTTTTGTCAAAGCCATTAAATGACTAGACCACTGGAGGAGGCTGCTGACAAAAAAGGTCCAGCTGCCTTTGTGAGTGACATCTCAAGTTATTTTCCCTTTGAATAATAGAGATGCAGCTCTGCCATTGTTTTCTTGTCTAGTTTCAGCCACGAGAAGTCATTTTTAGCTCCACATGTAGCAGTGGAGCTCCTGAACAGCAGATCTACAGAGGATTTTCAGTGGCAACTCGGCTGACTTCAAACCTCTTCCCAGTCCAGAATGTTTTCAGGTTGTCATGAATTTAAGAGGATTCTCTGTTGATCATTTGCTCATCCCTGGGCCACTGCTTTACATGCAGCTGTCAAAACACACTCAGCTAGCTGGATGACACAGCTTTTGGGTGGACCAGCTTTTAGCCAAGAGAAGCCACTGAAGGGAAAACCACATTTCACTTCAATCTGTCTCCAGCAATGTGAAAAATAAACTACAGACTTGGGTTGGGGCTTTTTTTAGGTACTAATAAATCAGACTAATCTTAAGCTGATTAAACAAGAAATTGGGAAGAAAAAATAAAGCAAGCATCCAGAATGAGCTTTTTTTTTTCACACAGCTTGGAGCAGAATCCACCCCAAGTGCAGGGCTGGCAGCCAAGGCTGGTGTAAAATCCTTCCTCTCTAATCATCTGCAAACCACAGGGCAATTCTCCAGAGGTCCTTTTCTCTTTACAATGTCTCCATTACATTTAAAGGAGGTGAGGGGGTTAAGTGCATCTTGATGCAGCTGAGAATCAGACCTGTTCTTTTTTTTTTTTTTATGTAACAAATTGTCTAAATTACAGAAATGGGAGAAAAGATAATTATTTATCAAAGGAATAATGAGGTCCAGGAAGAATACCCTGCCCCATCTTAATGACAAAGCAGAATACTCTACTTGAACCAGCTTAATTGATGAAGAAATGTGCTTTGTGAATAATTGACAACATACTATATCTTTGTGCAGTATCAAGGTGGTTAATTGCAGGTCGAGAGGAGCACAAACTGTCTGGAGCCATTTTTAACCCAAATCAGACCTGATCAGCAGTCACCAATCCCTGCTGTGTCCAGGGGATTTTGCACACCCCTCTGCCCTCACTAAGTCACAACTACAGAAGCCTATTGGAAAGAGAAAAAAAGCAAGGGAATGAAACTAATAAAATTGGGAAAAAGGAAGAAAACACTGGAATAAGCTGCCCAGGGAGGGGGTGAGTCCCCAGCCCTGGGGGGGTTTGAGGGCCATGGGTTAGGGGTGAGCTGTGGAGAGTGATGCTTGGGCTGGATGATCCCAAGGGGATTTTCCACCCTGGATGATTCTGTGATGCTATGAAAAATCAAGATACATGCAAAATAAAAGAAGCAATGAATGAAGTATGTGAAGTTAAAGAAACTGGGTTGGAAAAAGGCTAATATGGGCAAGCTAAGGATAGAAAGCAAACATGATTTCCCAGAAGAAAAATGGGAAAAGGGCTAAAGAAAGAACCACACACAGCACATGTTACTTGTAGACTAAGATTAAAAATCCCTAGGAAGTATGAGAAGAAAACTTCAGTGCCATCCTTTAAACCCAGGCAATGAGGTGTTGCACAAAGATGTTTCCACAGAGGGTCTGGTGGGGCTCTGGGGATCAGAAGGTGCCTTTGAACCCCTGGGTAATGCAGTTCCACAGTGAGCAGCAGCACTGGAGGGTCTCTTCTGAAAGCTCTGTGGCCTCCCCGACAGAAATGGGTGGTTTCAGCCACGTTCAGAGCTGAGCTGTCACCAGAGGAGTTTCCATCTGCTTTGGGAGTAAAGCCCTCAGAGAATGCTGAAGGGGGCTGGGGCACTGGGGGGTGAGACCTCAGGGCCAGATGCTGACACATCTGCATCTGAAATTCCAGACACTGGAAAGGCATCAACTGCTTCTCTAACAGAGGCTGCAAAGCACATGGGGAGGAGTTGTTTGTTCCTCACCTCGAGGTGACAAATCTTCACAGTTTATTATTTTTATATATATATATATATTTCTA
>JAOEGS010011867.1:41579-57491 GCA_025447755.1 Corythornis vintsioides | reverse complement strand
CGGGCTACCGAGGGGGGGCGGGGGGCGGCCCCTGGGCCACTCGGCGCTGTGGCCGGTCCGGCCCCCGGCCCCGCCGGGGCCGGGGGGGGGGGGGGGCGCGGAGGGGCGCAGGTGAGACGCTCCGGCAGGTGCCCGCCGGGCTCAACGCCGAGCAGGATGAGGCGCACCCGCCCCGAGGCTGCGGTGAGGGGCTCCCGCACACGCGGTGTGCGGCGGCTCGGGCCGCCAACCTCTGGCAGTAACCCCAGGAGTTAAAGGAGGAGCTAGAGTCTCGGGTTAGCCTTTAGCACGTCGCCGTAGCTTGATGGTAAATTAGTTTTCATGAGCAAAACCTGGAGCTGCCCGTTTTGGGGGAGGAGAAGTACTCGTTGGAGGGCAGAGGGGTTAGGGCCGGAGTCACAGGATGGGAATATAAATTGTGATTAACATTCACGTCATCGGAATTACGAGACCTTGGAGGGTTTTAAGCCCTCCCCCTTTTTCCCCCCTTTCGATAGATACACTCTGTTCTGCACATGGGAAAAACAAAACCCCCTGGTAGATAACAGCGGTCCTGTTTCTGCCTTTAACTCTTGGAAACTTCGTCATGCAGAACATGAGACGCAAATGAGCTCTTTCTTTTTCTCGATGCAAGTCCCACACAGTTGTCGGTGTTTTGCTGAAACACGTAACCAGGTTTTTGTGCGTAAACCTTTTTGGTAATATTGTCAGAGGTGAGTTCCCTTTGAATACGACGTGGTTTTGACGTGTTGAGGTGGTTGGTATCAGCCGGTGTGAATGCCCAGCTGATTTTGCTAGAGGAGCTCCACCAAGAACCATTCCAGTGAGGGACTAGTCTACTTCAGGGATACAAGTGGGGGATGTGCTCAGCTTTTAGCTTGATGAAGGTGGGTTTTTTTTTTTCAGTTTTTCCTCTTTAAACTTGGGACAGCTCAGAAGCGTTTTGTGAGTTGTGGTTGGTAGAGTTTGATACTGGAGGGTAAGTTCTATCTGGAAGCTGCACCTTAAAAGCGTGTGAATTACAAATGTGGAATCCAAGAAATGGACCTCGCTAGTGAGAGAAATTTTCAAAAGCACCTTTGTTTCTGTCTGAATAAAAGTTGGTCTGTTCATTCTGTTCATTTCAAAACTTAAACAAGTCTTTCTTTTGTTTTTAAACTCTCTTCTTCCACATAAACTTCTTTGTTTGTTTGTTTTTTCTCCACTCTAGGTAGTGTTAGTAATCATGGTGAAGAGGTTTTCCCATAGACAGTAGTAAAGATGTTCAGTTGAGATGACATTAAACACAGCCTTTTTTTTTTTTTTTAAAGTTCTAGGCACAGGTTTGCATCTTCTTGTGACTGAGCTCTTTATCCTTCTGAACTAGAGCAAAACTGGTTTATGCAGCCTCTGTGTGGGTGCATTTTTACTTCCAACAGTTTATTCTAGCTTTGTGCACAACTAGACTCAGGAGTCTCTTTGTACTAGGCTTCTCAGTGTTGGCTTTCAAGCTTGTATGCTTCATATTGCAGTGTTACTGAATGTGCTTGTGACTGAAATCATATTGAGACCTATGGCCCTCTTGTTTGGTTGTTTTTTTTTTTAAAGTAATAAATCTGCCAAAAACTGCTTCCCTCATACAAAGGTATGTGACAAATGTCTGTTGTTCATGGTATTATTTCTGTAAATATAGTGCCAACTATACATTGTTTCTCCTCTTTCTTGAACGGTAATATATGAAATAGACTGGTTTTTTTCTTCCTGGTCATGTGATAGTTAAAAATGCCACTTTTTCCAGTTACTTACATGTGAAACTACGTACTAAGTCCCATACACGTAAAAAATAGCTGAGGGAGTAAAAAAAAAACCAAACAAAACAACCCAGGCTCTTTGGCATTGCAGTGCAATCAAACAAAAAGTTAAATAGGAGATTTTAATTTTGTTTTTATGTATACGGATCAGATTACAGGATTGGCTAAATATACTGTAGGAATCCATTTGTGGGTTTTTAGTTGGACTAGGAGGAATCCGATGAAATACAACCATGGAAAAATACTTTTAGTATCTGTCCCAAGAACTATGTGCTTCGTCAGCAGTGCAGGAAGGCATTTTTATGAGGGCTTTATGCATGGACCTATGAACTTTCCTTGTCAGTTCCTTATTATTGTTTTCTGATAAATGGAATATAATGCCATCATCTCAGAAGTGTTGACTCTGGAAGATTTTGGGGTACAAAAATACAGCTGCCATCCTGGATGTGAAAATAATCTACTGAGGATGGGAATGGACAGGAAGAGCCCTGTTTAACATTTCTACTAGCAAATCCTTTTAAAAGTTCTATTACAGGAATCTGACTTGGGAGAATAGTGGAAAACCTCAGTGGAAGGTAGCAACAAGGTACACTGTTCATCCCCCTTTGTGTTAAAAGGGGAGTGTTGATGCAAAATGCAGATACAGGATGGGAAATAAGTGCAAAAAGCTGGGGTACACATACCTCCTGCAGAGAAAACAGGAAAGAAATCATTAGGGCATATAATTAACAGTTAGGTCAGCATAGATCTTAGTGGCTGTTATGCCCTTAATCTAGTGTAATGCATTATGGTAGTTTTACCTCCATTAGGTTTCTTCTCTATGTTCATAAAGACAGTAACACAAAACTGTTCTTGGGCTGAGTTCAGGCGTAAGCAAGTTGGGGGACTTGTTTAACTCTCAATGGCTGGTTAGTTAGATGTTTCCCTATATTTGATGAAGTCCTGAAGTTCACAGTGATCTGTGCTGATTCCTGGTGAATGACCCGTGAGCTGTATTGCTACTGTAATATATCCCATAATACTGATAAAGTGTTTGCATCACTGGAATGGTTGTGGTCCTCCTTAAGAAATTGCTGCTGTAAAGGCTCACCTTGAAACAGTGAGGGAGAATCTCCCTGTAGATCCTTACTTGCAGCAGAAGTTACCATAGCTGGATGGACAAAAGCCCAACTCCTCCCCTGCTCTTCATTCTCCACATTGATAGTTTGGATCTCCCCAGTGTGGGAAGTTGTGGGTCTGAAATGGCTCTTGCAGCAGGCAGCAGATCTTGTCATAATTCTCTGAAACCAAGTCGATACTGAGCCCTTTTCCCTGCTTTGCCATGGGGCAAGTTTGAGACAGTGATGATGGCTTTATCTCTACAGACATCTGCTTTCCTTCCACTTGCACAATTTTTTTCACCCTTTCAAATGCATGGCTTTCTGAGGCAGATAAATATCAGCAAGTAGCATGTTGGAAACATGGACTTGCTGCATCTCTAGTTGATGGTGCAACTTGTGTTGGATGCACACACTTCCCCCCCTTCTCCCCTGTTTCTCCTTGCCCCTCTTTTTATTGAGTGGCAATGAAAGGTGTTTGGTTGGTTTGCTCTAATGCACCAGTAAAAGAATATACTCTAATACACCCAAACCCTCCATTTTGAGGCCCAGAAGTAGTCTGGCTTTATTTAATCTGCAGTCCTTGCTAGCATACTTAAAACTTCTGTTCTTCTTGAGGACAGGAGAGCATGATGTGTGTTAGGGCGTCAGCAAGAAAAAAACAACACAAGGAACACAAAAATCCCCTCAAAAGACAGAAGACAAAGAATTGCTGTGGTGTTTCAATGAGAAGGAACCAGGAGAAAGGCTCAGCAATATTTCTGCATTCTACATCATGAGGGTCATCTGAAGTATCTGGAGGAGAAAGAAGAAATACACTTTAAATTATTTTGAAATAATTATTTTGTTGGTTTTATTTTTGTTGTGTTGGCTGAGCAAAACAAATGGTAGAATTCTTAACCTCTTTCTAAGGGGAGAAGGGTAGGAAAGTTTTATCTGGAAAACATCTGAAAATAAATGTCCAAGAAGCAGAGGGAGATATCTTTGCCCCCATTATTTCCTCTCCTCTCCTTGTTTGCTGCTTTGTTACATTAATGCATATGTTGCCCAGGAAAGGAACTCAGTTTTGCTGACTTCCCTACAAATACCATTTTTTTTTCCTTAAGCTATATGTGTCAGCCTCTCAGGAATACAACTTAATTTATATTTGTAAAGTAGCTTAAAATTTTTCATATAGTTTTGTGACTGCACAGGGATTCTTTGGGGTTCCTATGTCAATATGCTGAGTCTTTTCCCAGGTGTCCTTAGCTGGATCTTTGGTTCCCTTCTTCCCTTTCTTCAGTTATGTGATGGAGAAACTGTGCTCGTGTTGACAGTGACCTTTCTCTGCCATAACCACTGGTGTCTCAGACTCCTTGCCCCTGTTTGTACTTTCCCATCCTCCCCCATCCTTGATGCCCCAGGATCTTGCTTCCTTCCTCCGACCTAAACAGCTCTGGCTGCCTTGTGTTTCTGATTCTTTGCTTCCTCTCCTGCCCCTTCTATTCCAGATTCTCAACTTGCAAACTTTTTTTTTTTCTCTCTTCACTCTGCTCCTTCCCCTTCCCTTCTGCTGCCTCCCAGGCTCCCTCTTCTGCTCTGGCCCTTCCTGCAGGATGAGCCAGCCTGGTGGGATGTGCTATTAAGCTGCTGGTGGCTTTCCTCAGTATTGAGATCTCTAGGCTTTCTTGGCAGATGTGGCTGTTTTCCCACAGAACAGCAGTTTCTAGCTGTCAGCATGTTTCTCACCACTGACACTTTACACGACAAATTAAGATCTGCACCCTTCATTCTCAAAAGGAAGGACTTTATATACGACCAGTGGCAGAGTGTGGCTTGTAACTTGCTTAAATAATTATGTGTTGGATCCTATGAGTCTTCTGTTGAATATTTGGTGTATCTGCTTTGAGTGGAAAAAAACTCCATCGTATGTCAAAACCATTGTGCATAGAACAACTGAAAAATGGAGCTTGTGTGTGTGTTGTTTGGTTTTCTTTTTTTGTGTTTTGGTTTTTTTATCGTTGTTTTTTTCTTTTTCTAAACCTGAACCGTTTTTGTTTTCCCGAGAACTGGAAACTTGAAGTCATTTTCAACTCAAGCTGTAATGTGTAGTATATCATTTGCTCCACGTCAAAAACTATACTTCCCTGAAGAGCAGGCTTTCTGGCAAATTGCTTTGATGGAAGAAAATAACATATTCTGCACGATGCAATTCAATAGCTTCTGTAATGAAAAGCATCAGATAAAAAGAAAATGCTTTCAATTCTATAGATCAGCCTGCAGTTGATGAAATGTTGTTTCCTACTCCTGTACATTAGAATTTAAGGGCCAATACATTTTGTCATCTTAATTTCTCTGTGCATGGAATTTCCTGTTAAAAATGAGATCTCTGCATATTTTTTTTTTTTTCCCACTGGCTAAAATAACCAGAAATACCTTATGAACCTCTGAATGCAGTATTATATTTTGTCTTTTATATTCAATCATTAGCATTTTTTGCATTGGTGGGTGGTGGAAATAGCTTCTAACTCTTGTTTTGCTGCTGTTTTTCTTGCTGCTGCTCAGATGTTTTACTCAAAGGATAAAAAATACTTTCCCATGAGACATTTTGGAGATGTTGTCTATGTGAAATCTCCAATGGCAAAAAAAAAAATAAAATCTGAATTTTATGTGTGCACTTAGTTTAGTTTAAGGAGTCTGTTGAACTCTCTTCTTTTGGGAATGATTTATGCAGTTAGTAAACCTAATCTGATGCAACTCTGAATCATTTCACTTCTCTGAGCATACAGATTTTTATCTGTCACATGTAATTTTTCTTCATGGTATTATATGCTAAAGCTTCCCTGTAGAGTTATTTGACTGATGTGAGACCCCTTCCCTGAGGGACCTGGTTAAACCCTGGCCTCCTCCTGTGCCCCAGTTCCTGTGTCAGAGAAGCTGATGGTGTGCTGCTGCTTGGCATTTTGGTTTAGGCAGTGTCTGTATCTCTATTATGTGTTTTGTTGAAATACAGGCTGCTGTTATATCAGAATCTTGTGAAAACCCCTTAAGAAGTCCCTCTGTTCTTCCCACCCCACACCTCCTCCTCAGGAAGAAAGAAAGCTTCAGTTTCACTGTTGTACCACCATAGTTTCCCCATTATGCAATCATAAGCCTAAAAGATGTTTTCTTGGTCAGTGGTTGCTAGTCTTCTGTGGAAAGCAATGATATCATACTCTGCTGGTCTTTTAAATTTCTGCTTCTGGATTTCAAATGTATAGATGTCAGTGGTTTGTTGTGGGGTCTCATGGCTGGAGTGGTACAGTTGATGAATACAGGCTCATTAAGGACAGGGTAGGAAGGCAAGGATAGGAAGTTGCCTATCATGTGAAAGGGCAGTAGGGATATGAGAAGCTTTGCCTTGGGATGGATGATGAGCCCACCAAGAGCAGGTTATGATTAGTAGGTAACATTGTTCTGGGTGTCTGCTGTAGGTAACTGGAAGAAGCCTCATGTTCACAGGCCTAGGTCCTCATGTGGTGCTGAACCACCCTGACATCTGCTGGAAGGTCAACACATCAGGACACAAACAATCCATGAGTTCCGTGGAGTGCATTGATGATTTTGTAGCACGGATACTCAGGAACCCAATGGGCAGAGGTGCTCTGCTGGACCTTATTTTCATAAAAATGAAAGAGCAGGTTGAGATGTGAGGGTCAGGGTTGCAGTGGCTGTACTGAAAGTGGTCACATTGGCTGTAGTGACCGTGAGATGGTGGAATTCAGGATCCTGAGAAAAGGAAACAGAGCAAAAAGCAGAATTACAACCCTGAACTTTGGGAAACGGACTTAGGCGTGTTCAGGGATCTTCTCGGAGGCGTTTGATAAGAAAGATGTTTATGCTGCCATTCAGAGGGACATTGATAGGCTGGAATGGGCAGACAGAAGTCTCATGAAGCTCAGTAAAGAGAAATACAAAGCTCTCCATGCACTCCCTATTCTCCAGTCCAGGCTGAAGGCCAACCATCTGGAAAGCAGCTTTTCAGAAAAAGCTCCTGGGTCATCTAGTGGATGACCACTGGACTCAACCATGAGCCAGCAGTGTCACCTCGTGGCAAAGAAGGCCAGTGGTACCCTGGGTTGTGTTAAGAAAAAACATTGCTATCAGACAATTTTTCTCCTCTGGCCAGCACTGGGGGAAACACAGCTGGAGTACTGTGTACAGTGCTGGGCTTTCCAGGAGAGGGCCATGGGCATACTGGACTGGGTCCTACAAAGGACTACAAGACTATTTCAAGCTTGGAGCATCTGTCATGAGAAGAGTCTGAAAGAGTTAGCCCTGAGAAATAAAAGGTTTATGGGATTTTACTGGTCTGTATAACTGCCCCATGAAAGGGTATAAAGAATACAGAGCAAAACTCTTAGGGATGCCCTGTGATATTAGAGGTCATGGGTGCAGACTGAAACACAGGGAATTTGTCTGAAATAAAGCCCACTTTCTTACTGTGAGGGTGAGCAAATGCTGGCACATGTTGCCTGGAGAGGCTGTGGAGTGTCCATCATTGCAGGTGCTCAGAACCTGATGGGACAAGGTCCTGGGTGAACTACTTCAAGTGATCTGTGCTTTGAGCAGGACATTCTATGGACTAGATGATCTCCAGAGGTCCCTCCCAACCTCGGCCATTCTGTAATATCCTCTGTGGAGCACATAGCAAGGATTTAACCCATTTTCAGTTATGATTTTAATGATGCAAACAGAATTGCTAAGTTGATCACTGTCTATTTACCCTCAGATGTTTCATTGCATTTTGCTTTTCAACACAGATAGTGTTGTGGTGTTTTTGCACATCTTACTGCAAATCCTTGAAGAATTACCACAGTGTGATTTGAACAAGCAGGTACTTCCAGTTAATACTGGAGAGAGAGCTCTGCCACTGGGTGAAACTGGAGCAGACTGTATGCACAGGGTGAAGGTAGTTTTACTGAAAGTTTTAAGAATTTTTTTCCAGTGTGACAAGTGCTGTGTAAAATATTTTCTAAGAAAATCTGCACTTTACAACTTCAGTGTCTCGAGAACACTTAGGTTTTGTAAAAACCTTTTGTGCACATAGTCAGTTAGTACTAGTGTGCAACACATGCTTGAGTTATTAACTTAAATAATGGTTTCTAGAGAAGCAACACCAGATCCTTGTATTAACAGTCCTCTAAATACAGAACACTCTGTTGAAGGTGTTAAATTGATAAATTTATTGCTAGATAAATACCTCTTTATATATTTATTTTCAGCTAGCTTTTAGGTTCTTCTTTTGTATTGCTTTGGACTTGAAAAAATTCTGTGCCTTTTGACATCAAATCTGAAAGACCACAGTCTTCTAAGTTCTGGAGAACTCAGTCTGGTGTTCCCTATGAAGTCTGACTTGCATGTTAACATCCCTGAGATCATTCAGAAGATTCTGAAGTCTTCTTCGATTGAAATACTTTCTAATAGCAGGTTTTCTTGTTGTAACAACTGAGTTATTCTGATTTTTTTTTTTTTTTACCTCGGAATAAAGTAATTAGGTGGCTATGTTTCAATACTTTGAACATTTTTTTTTTCTCTAAGTGTTCTGTTGTAGTAAATTGGTAGCATCCTCTTCTCTGTGTGATGTACACAGATAAGTCAAGGTTTGTTGGCAGAGATTATACATCTCTAGCTCTAAAATAAATTTTATGATTATACATGGAAAGTTATTTTTCTAATTGTATCATTTGGTCTAAAAAAAGAGCTAACCTCCTGCCAACAGTCCTGTATGCTGGAAAAATACATGCTACAAATTCATTAGTGAGATTGAATGTGGGTTTTTTGTTGTTGTTGTTGGTTGGTTGTTTCTCCAAATGGCAAATGCATTTAACTGCAATGAATCCATATTTTGTTGTAGCAGATGTTTTCTGGCTTCTTTTAAAGGCAGAGATAGTCCCTCTCACTGCTGTACTCTAATGGCCATGGCAGCAAGTGCTCCTTAACCTTTGTTACCTCTTCTTAATCGACACAAAAGAGAAAGCAAATCCCTGCCTGCCAGGAAGCACCGTGAGGCAGCCTGCTCAGAGCATCCCTCGGTAGAGCAGCACTTTGATTCAGTACTGCAGTGGATTGGGTTTTGAGAGTGGATGCTCCCTTGTTGTTTTCTTTAAATGGATGGTAAGAGCTGACACTGGGACCTGCAATTGGCCTGTCATTGACTATAGTTCAGAAAATGGTAGGTGCTTTAAAAACAGGTAGCTGCTGAATCCCAGCTTCAGTGAGGCATCAACTGTTGTTTTTGCTGTATCCTTTAGACCCTTTTGCCACAATTCTTCTGCTTGGTTGATCCTTCTTGCTGCTCTGTAAAGCATCTGCTGGAGAGGGGGATACATTTGCAACATCTGGTTCTGTTAAGAGTACATGCCCATGAACTTGTTATCTTTGTTAATAATTCATCACTGTGAGATCTAGTAATTTTATTAATGTTCTGGGTAATAATGTAATGGGTTCCTGCTTGAATACGTGCCTCCCGTGCCACTAATGTTCATGATGACAGTTTTTGCTAGAATGCTGCAAGACCAGAGTAGTTTCAGTGTGTGCTACAAACATGGCCTGGGAATGCGAAACAATCTTTCACCACACTAAGAATCTTTAGCAGTTCTGTTTTTGACATGAAACATATGAAGATAGAATTAAGAGACCTCATCTGTGTAGAGCAGTTGTCAATTTGCTGGCTTGACCCCTAGCAAGGCAGCCTCAGGGGTCTGCATGCCATGGTCCATCAGCAACTGCTGCTGCATCTCTTCATGGTTTGAGAGGAGATACATTAGTAGCTTCCAGTAATGCTTTGATACAGAGTAATCAACTGCAAGGTGACTCTGCCATGCTGCACTCTGAATTACCCTCTGCCCTCAGAAATAGTTTCAGTATCTTAGTGCTTTATTTGCAAATTAAAGTGGTTGGCCCAAAGGATCACGTGGGATCCATATTTGTGAAACCTTGTTGCCCTCACCACCTGTCCCTGCTTGCAGGTGAAAGCAGGTAGAGTGACTTGATGTTGATAGCAGGCATTGTGGGAGATGCCAAACTGATAACACCCAAGCTAGACCTCATTGGACTCTGCTGGGAGCTCATTACACACTACAGGAGTCTGGAGTAGGATCCAGCTTCCTCAGCATTTTGCTGTGCACTAGTTTGGATGTCCCTCAAGAAGGTGTCTATTTTCAGTGCTCTTGATTTTTTTCCTCAGTGCTTCTGCTTGTGCTGCTGGCAGGTTTCTCTGGGATGGATTTTAAGACTGACATACAGGATTGCATCCTAGAAAGAGTTTTTTCCTTGCAAGTTGGTTGTGGCTTTTGACTGGGTTGTATCTTGCAGCTTGAGTGGAGGGCAGGGTGTGTTGGAGCTCTCTGTGAGTGTAAGTGTAGCCATGGTTCTTGCCAGCTCCAGGCTGGTAGGTCCACTGGCTGATTTTGCAGTAGAAACAGTGGCTGAAATGTCATCAGTTGGTTAGTAGAGGGCACGGAAGGGTCCTGTCCTTTTGGAATTCTTAGTGCTGAATGTCCCCATGGATGGGCTTTCAAAGGGTTAACTATTGATGACCTCTACAAAAGGAGATTGGGAAGGAATGAAGAAAAGCTTGTCCTTCCCTCTTTGCTCTTCTGACAAACAGGTGGAGGGGGTGTATTTGTATGGTTATAGCAAAGCCCAGTTATTAAACACAACCACAGGAAGCAGAACACTTCAGTGCTGCTTCTTCCTCACATGGCTCAGTCCTTGCTCTCCTCATAGTGTCCTGACCACCAAGCAGTGTGTTTGCCTAAAAAAATAAATTTGGACTTCCCCTGCTGTTTTGCTGAAGCCATTGAACAGTGCAGACAAAAACCCCCCAAATTCTAAGCAAGTGATTCTGTAGTCTGCTGACTGGGGACCTCACTGGGAGCTGGAGAGCATTTGAGAGGTTATTTAATGAATTTGATTTTTATTTTTTTATTTATTTGTTTATTGTGTTTGTCTGAAGAAAGAGCTTTTTTTTCTGTAGTCTTTATAAGGCAGTATAAAAAGGATGGAGGAAGGACTGTTTGCAATTTCCCTGATCTGGTGACTAAAGGGCATGTAGTTGGTGAATGAAAGTGAACAAATATAGTGAAGGCTTTCCCTATTGATTTTGGTTTACAGCACAGGAGAAGAAAATGGAGCCTGAAGTAAGTATTGAAGCAGGTGAAATAAATACAGATGGTGTTTGAGAAACAGGACCTAGTGATGTGCAGTGTCTTGGTACTGAATTCCTGTTTGAATATAATGCTGTTATTTCCTGAAGAAGCCTTAAAAGCTGTGTATGTTGAAAATTATTTTTGGTGTCTAAGGGAAACCTGACATAAGTGCAGATACTCAGGAATATTTCAGCTTGTAAGCAACAGCTCCAAGTGCCTACACAAAGAAGAAAAAAAAAATCTCTTATGCTGTGTAAATATAACACTGAAACTGGAGTTAATTTGCAGTTTTCTTCCTACTCTCTGATCTAATTTCTGATGCTTATGTTGGCCCATCTCAAAAATTAGGCAGTGAATTTCATTAAAGTCTCTATTTTTAAATTCATTGCCTGTAGTAGCCTTTTTATGGAAACATTGTAAGCAATTTAGTTATACTGCCTGTGCCAAATGGATTTAGAGTTTGACATGTCTCTGGAAGTGAGGTGGTGTTCCTCCCAGTAACAGTGTTAGATACAATTACGTCTTTGTATCCTTCTGTGTGCCTATTGTTTTCTTCTATTTCCTTTTCTTTTTTCTTTTCTTTTCTTTTTTTTTTTTTTTTCACCAGTAAAGGTGCTGAAGCATTCAGACAAGATTCTCAGGTATGAATGTTTTTGGTTGCCTGAGCAAATCATTGAAAGAAAGCCAGCAACATGTTGCTTTATCCATTCCTGTAGGAGAAAGTCTTGAGTTTTACTAATTCTACTATTTTGTCTTAATTCTGTTAACTTTTATTTCTAGAATTAAGTATACTTACATATAGATAGATATATATTTAGTGGTATTCTTAAAAAAAAAAGTATAAAAAATGAGGACCGTGGGATCACACTTAATACTTTTTGGTGAGTCACACACTTATCTCTTAGTTTTTTTTCTTCTGTTGGCTGATGTTGACCCAATTTTGTCAGAATTAAGGTTTTTTTTTTTTTAAAAAAAAAAAGTGGCTGGATGGTGGACAGAGAAAAGAGCTCTATTCAAGATGTGTGTTCTTAGAAAATCCATGTAAGAGAAACCACTATAAATTCTTTGATAGCAGGAAAAGCTTCAATTGAAGGTTGGGAATTACCACTACGTAGAAGTCTGTTAGGCCTCTTTAGTGCTGATGCCCGTGGAATTATTTATCTCATCTATTAATTAGGCTGCCTAAACTAAGCAGAGCATTAAAAGTATTGCCAAGATACTGATAGAGACGTCGGGTCTGCAATCAAAGCTGCTATTACAGGCTGCCTGCTCTGGCCAGCAGCCTCCTTGCACTTTGGTTCCTGTTAGGGCTTTCCAAATAGAGGCTGAACTGAGTGATACATTGAATTAGGAACATGTTTCTGGTTGGCATATATTTAAGAAGCTACAGATATTTGCGTATGTGTGTATGTATATATTTACATTTGTTGTATCTATTCAGCAAATTCTTAATTCTTTCTTCCCTGTGATCTCTCTGACAGGTAAAACAAATACTTGAGAAAAATGCTTGTATCTCCAGGAGTGCTTTAGAGCACCAATGCTGTGCCTTGGATAAAGGAAGAACAGAACTTTCTGTAGAATATACTAAATGTGCAAGAATGATTTGAGTTCTGTAGCTTAAAATAAAGAGGAAAAAAAAAAAAAAAGCAGCAAAACAACAAACCAAACAAGATTTTCAAAGAAATATAATTCACATAACTGTAGTTTCTAATTTTACATAGGAAATGGTGTAATTCATTAAAAAATATTACTCAAGCTAGAAATAAAGGTCCCAGATAATTTTTTCTTATAATCAATCAGTTAAAGAAACAAGAATGACTTTAAATGCTGTAGGATTTTGAGTGCTGCACACGAGGACTCAGTGCATTTAAGAAATTCATACCAACTGGTGTGGTGGGGGCCCTCAAACCTTCCTAGCAGTGCCCAGCCCTTAATAGCTTTTTGATGTGCCTTCTGTCTTTTTAACTATGTGCCTTCTGTCTTTTCTCACTTGACATTGTAGAGCATCTCTAGCAAGGGCAAATGTTGCTTATGAGATGGGTAGTATCAATCAATATTTGTAAGTATCATGTAGTTTAGCAGCTACACACTGGCTGAGAAACACTTTGTGGCAAGTATTTATTTTGGACGGTGTTAGGACAGATTGGGATCTCTTCTGTGGAACGTACTCCTGCTGTGTTTTCACAAAAGCATCTTTAAGTGTTTTTGTAGGCTGCTGATGGATTCTTGGTTTAGTCGTATTAATAAATATTTAGCAAAAAGGATGCATTTGTTCTGGAAGGTAAAAAAATATGAATGGTATGGAAACGCAGTTATGGATCCTGTGAGGACAAGAAGGATTACAAACACTTTTGTGACTATTTCAATTGTAATATATGTTTTTAGGGAGTTAGAAATGCAGAATTGTAAAGCTTTTTTATCTTCCTCTTAGAACTTCAACTGTTATCAAAGACCTTTAATACTTGTGGAGAAAGGAGTGCCATTCTGACTCAGAAAATGCCTTTGAATGTTGACATTCAGATCTGGTGCATCTTTTGACACCCGAGTGTTTATAAAAAACTACTAAAAGCTCTATCCTTTTTAATCCCTAAAAGGAACCCATGTTTTTGAGGGAAAACACATTCATTTCAGTTGTGTTTTATATTTCTGTAACAAGGAACAAGTGTATGTTGGTGCTGACGTTGCAAAACCTTGTCCTTAAAACCTGATTTATAATCTTGGCTAGAGAACACACTCAAGCTAAGGTTCAGAACCTGTATCATAATACAGATCCATAAGACTGCTTTTACCACATGTCCTAATAAGATTCTTGTCTTACTGCCCCTTTTCATGTCAATCTAAGCTAGAATTGAGTGACATTCAGAGCACACACTCCAATACCAAGAAAGGATTGCAGGAAATTAAATATAAGCAGATACCCCAAACTTACTAGTATCTCCCAGTTACCCTGAGGGGCAAAACCCATGAGGGTGTAGGCACATGTTCTGACTGATGGGCAAAAGAGTCTGTGGAGTTCAGGGGCACAAAAGTCTTGTAATTTGAGGAATCTGACACTTATGGTCAAGATGACTTGTATATGAAGTCATTTAATTCTGCACATATCCTCACCACTTGCAGTCGCTCTCATTCAGAGACCTGCCCTGAAGAGAGGAAAGCTGTGGTAAGAGCTCCCCAACTTTCCTAGGGATGCCTATGTCTCAGTAGGGTTTTAATGACCATTTTGTCTTTTCATCACTGTCTTCTCCTGGTGCCTGGGGCTGAATGAAACTTGTAGCTTGACCTGTCTCCTTTGATGGTTGTTTTGTCCTGGGGGCTGCCAGACTCTCTGAGCCCATAGCTGGGGGTCAGGAAAAATTAGCATCCTGTCTGCATTGTTTGCCTGTGTCTTCACCACTGATTTGGGTTCCTCCTCAAGCTGGGAAGACCTGGAATTGTGCACATCCCATCCAGCTTTCAGTAGTCCTGAAGCTGGGCCACAGAGCAGAGGGTGTATTAGGAGAGAGAAAGCCTTCCTGATGGAGGCTGGTTCTGTAACCTACTTGGTTAGGGTGCTTGCTGGTAGAGACCCTGGCAGCCCTTCTCTGTGGGTTTGCTGGATCATCTTTTAGAAGTGTCCCTCTGCATTAACTTCCTAACAAGCCCTGGTGTGTAATTAGGATGCTTTTAATTACTCTGCTGGGTAACCTCACCCCACTATTGGTTTGGAAGCAGGCATTCTGGACTTTGCTAGTGTCTGTCTGTGGTCATCTTTAATAGCAAGCTTTACAGATTAATATTTTTTTTTTTAAATAAATTTTAATTTTATGTAAAGCACAGATAATGGTCTGTTTGCATGTAAAAAATGAAAACAAAATGTTCATTCTGATGCAGCTCTGAAAGAGGTCTTCAGAACTGATTTTAAACAGTAACTTTAATTAGCACACATTTTGAAAGCAGCTTGCAGTTGCTGCTTATCGTTTATCTTGGTTATTATATGTGAGTTCTGTGAATATTTGTCTTAACATGGAATTTTTTCTTTCAGCCTTTCTTTCAGCTTGTGAAGTTACGGAAACTTGGGCTTAGTGATAACGAAATCCAGCGGCTCCCTCCAGAAATAGCAAACTTCATGCAGCTGGTGGAACTTGATTTGTCTCGAAATGGTGAGCTCTAATGTAAATTTGTTTCATTCTAATAAAACTGGGTTAGTAGGTTTTTCTGTCTCTGAAGTTGCTATCTGTGTCCTGCAGAATGCTTTTCTGTGTAATTAATGGATTTGCCTTTAGTTCTGTTTGGGGAGGAGGGATGGTGGTGGAAATACAATAATAAAATAATGCTTGACTGTAGTTCTGCCTTTCTGAGAACTTGCTTTATTTTCCAATTTTAAACTATTTTCATCTGTGTGTCTGTCACAATGTTGCTTTATCTCCTCAAACTCTCTAAATGACTAGAATTAAAGAAAAAAAGGTTGAAAGATCAAAAGCTCCCTTCTGTCCAAAAAAAAGACTGCCTATGGGTTTGAAGCCCACTCCTTATCTTTGGTTTCCTCTGTACATGTGATTAGCAGGAGACAAGTGTGCTGGTTATTCTGGTTGTACTTCTGGAAGAAGAATCGGTATGGTTGCCACCTGCAGAGATACATTTGAAAAAGGACGCTGAGAGAAACAGTCCTTTAAAATGTGTTGTTGGAAACCACAAGGGTTTATAATTTGGTTGTAGTGTTTTCTGCTTATATTATCTCAAGCTGTGAAGGGAGTGAAAACATATATATTTATTTTTTTTTATTTTGTTCCCTGGCAGCCTGGTAAATTTACCAGTTCTACAAGAAGTTCAGGGGCTGCTGAATTGCCTTTAAGCAGCCTTATGACCCAGTGATCT
>JAOEGS010011867.1:0-41479 GCA_025447755.1 Corythornis vintsioides | reverse complement strand
TTTGGTTTCCTCTGTACATGTGATTAGCAGGAGACAAGTGTGCTGGTTATTCTGGTTGTACTTCTGGAAGAAGAATCAGTATGGTTGCCACCTGCAGAGATACATTTGAAAAAGGATGCTGAGAGAAACAGTCCTTTAAAATGTGTTTTTGGAAACCACAAGGGTTTATAATTTGGTTTTAGTGTTTTCTGCTTATATTATCTCGAGCTGTGAAGGGAGTGAAAACATATATGTTTATTTTTTTTTTATTTTGTTCCCTGGCAGGCTGGTAAATTTACCAGTTCTACAAGAAGTTCAGGGGCTGCTGAATTGCCTTTAAGCAGCCTTATGACCCAGTGATCTAGAAATGGTGAATTGGTGCTACCAAATTAGAGCAACTGTCAGTTATTTTTGTCTCCTTATATGCAGTGGTTATAATGTGTGCACAAAATGCTCTCTGAAGTGTGATGGATGGGGTGGAAGAGGGCAAGGTTGTCTAACCTTGTAAATAAATGAGGGATGTAAATAAATATTCAAGAGAAGAAATAATGCATCAGGGAGCCTTTTTTCCTTTATGGTTTAACTTCACATTGACCCTTTGCCACTGAAGAATATTCAGTGGCCACTGCACCTTCCTATAACTACCTGAAATTTACATCTTTATTTGATGCTTTTAGTGCTGTCTTTATCAGATGGTATAATTGATTGAAGCATAGTAAATCAAGGCAGTTGCTGAAAAATTTCTGTGAACCATGTAATTTTATGCACATTTGCAAAACCTTGTAAGAGAAGAAAAATGAGGAAAAAATCCCCCAAACCCCGAGAGACAGAAGAAACACATCAGTGAAAACATTTTAGAAATACATGATCATTAATTGGCGTGGTACTTTGGCTGCTGAGTTTGGCTGGGTCGGGTGCTGTCTGTGACAGATCTTATACAAAAGGAAACCCTCTGTTGGCTTAGTAATTCTCTTTGCAAATGAATAACTAACTGCAAAAGAGCTGGTGGATCAGAGCCATGTGAACTCTTGTCGGCCTGACTTGGAAGTTGGCTTGAGTGCTCAGCTGTAACAAGAACAGATGGTGTGAGCATTTATGGTTGGGTGGATCTGTGTGTTGTTAGAAGTTACTGCACGGGGAAGTGTTTTCTCGAGTGGTGGGCTGGACTGGCGCAGGTGGCAGGGAGCAGTTGCTTGCTTATATCCAAGGTTCAGTGTTAATGGCCTGTTTTATTGCATTACTTTCTCTTCTCTGTGGTTCATTGCTGAAGGTGAGCGATCCTGCTTCCCTCCACTTAATCATGTCATAGTTACTGTATGAATTGACTCTTCAAATGAAAAACACCGCATGCAAAGTGATGCAGGAGGGCTGTGGCAGAAGATGACTGATGGTACTTTCTGCTGTTTGGCCACACTGTGATTGTCTCACAGCTCTTAAAACTGAAAGGCAAAACGCACACTGCCTGGGATGCAGCAGGAGAAATTCTCAGGAGTTTGGAGATTTTTAGTTTTTTCATTTCTTTGTGTTTTGAATCCACCATCCAGTATGTTAGGTCCTCAACCTGTCACAGGTTTCTTCTGTTTGCTGGTTTGCACTCCATCAGTTTTTGTTGTTCTAACTACCAAAGTACTTAGAAAATAGAAAAATAGGAACTCTTTGTATTCATTTCAGGCAG
Source organism: Corythornis vintsioides (assembly GCA_025447755.1). NCBI lineage: Eukaryota > Metazoa > Chordata > Aves > Coraciiformes > Alcedinidae > Corythornis > Corythornis vintsioides. The sequence continues at coordinate 39,825 of JAOEGS010011867.1, read as the reverse complement.
AGAAAAACAGCCCAGCTTTTCAAAACACAGTATGCTGCATGAATAGGAAAGTGTGATGGTGACGTCTGAACTTGGGAAATAAGAGATCATTGTTCTGTGTTTTATGTTGTTTTAGCTGTCTGCTTCGGTGCACTAATTGCTTTCAGTTCTGGCCATTCTGTTTCCTCAAAAGCTTAAAAACCACACATAGAAATTCACGTAATGTTCTGTGTGCACGAGTAGCCCTTTTATGTTCTAACCTTTCATCATAGGAGAAGGAAGAAAGAGTTCTGAATTAGCCAAATACTTTAGTTTCCCTCCTAATAAAATGACAATGTATCTTCCTTTCTCATACTTTCTAACCCTTCTCATACTTTCTAACCTTTCAGTCAGCTTATGATCTTTGAAGCTCCATGAGATGGTGGGTATATTGTACAGCTGGACTTGGGTTCCCCTTCAGGCTTCAGTGGCCACCTGCATTTCATACAGCAGTGAGGTGTTGCATCTGGAGGTGGGATTGACCCAGGCAAGATCCCTCTCCTTGCTTCAGAAGTGGCTCTGGATGCCAGTGCAGTGTGGTGTTATGTGCTAGGTATGCAGCCCTAGTTCGTAGGCACTCAGGAGAGGTGAAAGGGAAACTTTTGTGGCTTTCCTAAATTCCCAAGTCCCTTAAAATGCCTGAGACATGTTGGTGTATGTTAAAAATATGCTACATTATGATTAAGCAGTTTTTGGTTAATAAGTGAATCTAGAAGTATGAAAATCCTTCAAAGTAAAACTCAAGAACCTTCAGCAGATGTAAACTTGATGCTCCAGTAATCTTGGCTGTTCAAGAGAGAAGATGGGAGGGTGAGAGCTTTGTGGTGCAGAAGAAGGATTTGGGAGAGGCTAGGAGCTATATAATCTTAAACTTTTCCTGGATTATTTGCATGTTGATGTTATTTCTTATGCCTCTGCAAAGCTGTGTGCTCATGCAGATTTTCTGGGAAGCATCCCCACCATGCTTTTCTAGTCTGGCTGAGGCTGGTATTTGAGCAAAAGCTGAGTGGATGAATCAAGAATGGGAATATCAGAGAGTAGGGAAGTTGTGCTAGGACAACAGTGTAGTGTTGGCTCGACACAAGGACATGGAAATGATGGAGAAGGTCCAGAGGGAGGCCAAGAAAATGGTCAGTGCTGTAACACCTCTCCTATGAGGACAGTCTGAGAGACTTGATGTTGTTCAGCCTGGAGAAAACTTCAGGGAGTCTTTACTGTGGCCTTCTAGTATCTGAAAGGAGCCTACAAGAAAGCTGGAGAAGAGTTTACAAGGGCTTGTAGCAATAGGTTGAGGAGCAATGGTTTTAAACTGGAGAAGGGTAGATTTATATTGGACATTTGGAAGAAGTTCTTTACTATGAGTGTGGTGGAACACTAGAATAGTTTATCTCTGCCACTTGGTCTTAGGTTGTTCAAAAAGCTGATGTACTAGTTCTGAGGCTTGTAGGATTTCAACACTGGGCTTTTGAGTTGCTGGCAGACAAGTCTTGAAAGACTCCATGGTTCAGAAAAGGAGTTCCATCTCCAAAGGAAGAATGATGTGCTCAAGTTTCTGCAGTGTTTTCCCTGTGCCTTGGCTGGCACTTCATTAAGGTTCCCCCTCAGCCAGAGGCCATGCAGCTTGTCTGAGATCCATGGGAGCTGTAGCAGGGTAACTACCCTTGCTGCTCATCCCGCAGAGGTTTTCTCCAGTAACTCCCTCCCCTCTTTTTTTTTTTTCTTTTTTTTTTTCTTTCTGTGCAACCCCTGGAGGCTGAATTCTTAGAAGTTAGGGTCCTGTCATCCCAGATTCATTAAAATGTTAATGGCTTTTCTTGTTGTGTAGCTTCTTCCAGGGAAGACTGGGAATGCATAAAGTTTTCTGTAGTTACTTTAATGCATGCTGATATTTGGGATTATGTATGCTGTGTTCTTGCAGACGTGCTGCATTCCTTCTTTTCCAAGAGTGCTTTTTGCTAGCCTTTGACAATTAGTAAATCTTTCTGGTTCCACTGATACATTTTTTTTCACCATATTGCATGCTCCTTAAAATGTCCTGGAGGTATTAATTTAACTGTAGTATTTTTATTTGAAATTGCTATCCTTTTCTCTTAAAGGGTGTGAGCTTTCACACTGGATAGTGGCTGCTGGGCATTAGACACTGAGGTGTCTTTCCTACCCTTCCTAGCTGTGGGAGCACCAGCTGAACCATCCCACTGTCTACCCCCTTCTCAGATGAAGAGTTACTTCTGTGCTTATGTAGATGAGCCTCTTGTACTGCTGTGTGTGCCTTGCTTGCTTTGCTGTCTTTCTGAGACAAAAAATTGGCCAGCTTCTCTACCTTCATTTTTTTTTTTCTCTCTGCTCTTTTTGGTTCCATTGTACATGCCTTCCAAGGACTGAGTCATGCAAGCCCATAGCACCAGTGTAGTTGCTGTGTGCTGGCAGACTGGCACTGTCTGTAGTGGCTCTCTAGCTGGCAGCAGGTAAGGAGATTCAAGTTGGCTGTTCCTCCATGGAAGTGCTCTGTCACTTTGCAGTATGGTCTTGCATCCAAGCCCTGGGTCTCAAAACAGTGGAAAGGATGCAAGTATGTGGGCAGTGGGAGAATTAAACAGGTTTTGATAATCTTTGTAGATGGATTGTGTTGATTCTGCTGCTGACTCTGCTTCTCAGGGTAGCTGAGATTCATTACTTTGTGAACTGAGGAGCAGTGGGTTTGCTGTGGCATCTACTGAGTAAATCTATGTGTGGGCAGATCTTGTTAAGCCATATTTGTCTCTGCACGATGCTTGATACCAAAACCTCAATGTGGTTGTTTACTTTGATATCCAGTAAGAATAATACTCTTTGCTTAATGTGTACAGTGTACAGTTTCATACCTACCATAGAGATGGGTTCTGGCTACATGGTGTATTAGTTGCTATCCATTTCTGTAGTTTCTGGTTAAATTTAAGCTTATGACTGTATTGATGGTGAAGTTGTTCTGGATACAAACCTTGTGATACTGGGATATTCTCATTAAAGAGTCTTATTTCACCATAGTTGCAATAACATGGCAACCATATTATGGTTTATGCAAAAAGAATTACAGATTTCACAACAAACAGATTCACTACTTCAGGATTGCCCTAACAGTAGAGATGCTTCATCAGAAGCATCTCAATAGTCACAACATTGTAGTGGAGAGAACTGTTGCTATGTGGGGCTGATGGTCAGAGCAGTGCCATAGACTTTGGAGGTCAATCTTAGGCAGCTGTTGCAAATGCTCCATAAGCCTTATTTTTACCCTTTCCTTGCTTCCATAATGGGTTATAGTTGCATATTTAGAAATACTTATTTTGTTTTGTCTTCAGTTATCAGAGTATTTTCAGAAATAAACAGCAATGGTATTGTTCTACTTCCAGTTGCAGTTACTTTGATATGACTGCTCTTTATTTGAAGTGTTTATACATTTTTAGCTGCTTTACAGCCTAATTAGAAGTCTCCTTAGAGATCTTAGTAATCCTTGGGACACCACTTTCATTGTGTGTTGTGTGATTCAAGGCTTTCTCTGGGGGCCAGGTGAGTGTGCAGCAGCTGACCTGCAGAGCATGAGTCTGAAGAGTGGTGTGTAATCTGCAGCTTGCCTGTTTGTGTCAGTGCATGGCCACCAGCACTTTCCCTTTTAAATTCAGCTGTCTGCTCTTAAAGACATACCTGTCACCCCTACCGTAGGATTTGCCTCCTTTTCTGCCCACAAAGCGGCCAAGTGTCCCCCTTTTCTTCTCCCTCTCCCCTCCCAAAAAAGACAGGACAGCCTGTTTTTTCAAACTAGAAATACTGACAGAGGAAAGGTTTGAACATTTATTCAGTTCATCCTGGGCTGGTGACCCAGCTATTTTACAGTAAGGACATAAGCTAATTAGGTAGAAGCACTCTTAAGTCTTCTGATCTGCAGCCCCACATGGGCTTCACTCTCTCATCTAACATCTGCTGCCTTTTGCCCTCTGCTTTCTCTTTGGATCTAGCTGTCCACCTCTGCTGCATTTCTACAGCATGAGCAGTGACCTCTTCTGTGAAATTCTCTTCTTCTCTGCCTGCCACTCTCTGCCCTGACTTGAATGTGCTGGTACAAGTCTGGTGGTAAACAGCAAGTCCCAGAACGTTTATAAATAAATGAGAATTGACACTTCCTTGCTTGGTGGACAAGAAAAAAACATAAGAGCCAGCAAGCTGTGCTGTGAGGCAGTTATAGTTGGCATCTTTTCTTAACATGTGCAACTGCTGGATGTTGCTTGTTTGCCTTCTAAACTGATTTATGATTTATGACCAGGTGAGATCTAATGGACAAACAAGAATTGCCTTCCTACTCCTTAGTGAATACATCTTGCCTGATGCAAGACATCCTGTGAATGCACCCACTGCAGCCCTGGTTGTGAACACCTGAAAGCCATGGGACATCCCTCCAGAGACTGATGTAGTTTGGTGGTAGAGCACTACTGCAGATGATCTTCAGCTTTAGCCTGGGCCAGTAACTGGGTTTTTTTGGTTTGGTTTTGGGCTTTTTTTGTGTATGGTAATGAAAGCAAAGATCCCTTGTTCAGGACTTGGAGGTAACAGGATTATTCACTCTTTTAGATGGTTGCTTGCTAGCAGGTCTGTTGGGTGGGTTGGTTTTTCTGTTTTATTTTTGACACAGCTAGTTACTATTGACGTATATTTTCACTTGAAGTTAGGTAGTTTATAGCCTGTGCTTAAAATACATCATCTTCATATCTTACATGTGAAGTTTAAAGATCAATGTACAAAACAGTATTGGGAAAGAAAGAAACATGTACTGCAAATTGCTTTTAGATTCTAGAGCACTGCAGAGCCCTACAGATTTGTAGAAATTCTTGCTTGCTTTGAAGAAGTGATGTAAAAGTAGGAATTTGTGTCACTAAAATGAATTTGATGTTGGTAGATTGGAGGAGGAGGTGAGCTTCATATGATGGAGCAGAAGTAAGGTGAGAGAGAAAAAACTGGACCTCATCACTGAGCAAGGCTCATCGGGGTGGGGAAGGAAGAAGCAACAAGTGCCAACTGTGATTGGGAAAAATAAGATAATTGATATGATGAAATAATCTAATTAGAGGAGTTTAGATGGTGTTATTTTTAAAATGATTACATGAAAGTGGATTTTTTCCATCATGGTATATTCTGAGATATTTTTTTTCCAAGGAAACTTAAGAAACTGATGTACTTGTCTGCACATCTAGCAACAGTGCCTAGCTTCATCCAAATTCAAGAGAAGGCTATGGATTTTGAAGGGGTTTGGGAGTTTTGAGGGGGAGGTTTCTTTTGTTTGTTTGGGTTTTTTTTGTTTGTTTGTTTTTAGTGATTTTTCCTTTTTCATAGCAGCAGTACAAGTTGGATACAGAAGCCTGTGACCTGGTGAAGTATCTGCTAAAGTGTTAAAAGTCAGAAAGTCCATAGGGGACTGGTTATCTAGATTAGACATCATAAGATGCCCATCTGCAAACTGGTGTTGTTAGTTCTTTTATCCACAGAGTTGCTTGGGTTTTGGTTTCTGTTTTGTTATGAAGGTTAAATGCCATGACTGAAATTACTAAGTATCAATCCAACAAATTGGTAACATTGCTGTTAAAAAACACACTTTCTGTCATCCAGAATTTCTTAGGTAGAATACTAATTTTTACTCTTGTTCTCTTGCCTCTCAGAATGAAAGTATTTAATTCATAATAGCCTCAAGGTCCAAGATGTAAATCCTTATAAAAATGTCTCTTAGCCTTGCTTTTCATTGGCATGTATCAGTAAAAAGGTGGAAGACCTAAGTTCCTTGCCAAACTCAGTCTCTTCACTCCTTGTGATCTGATCTTTGAGCTTGCTGCTCCCTCCCCCTTCATTTTTTCTCCTGTTTACAATCTGCAGCTCCTGGTCCCCTTGTTACTGCTTCTTCCTGTAGCTCCGGAGGACAATCTGTTGATTTTCCACATACTTTCTGTTCAAAAACCAATTTGTTTTTATGTTCCTAGAGTTTTCTTTCGAGTAAATTACCTAATACCTATCTATCTATGAAATGCAGTGACATGTGAGGACTTCTTTTCCCCTGCTCCTTTCTTCCTTTGGAAGAAGGATGTATCTAAAAGCAGTGAGGAGGAGGAATGAGGTGCATGCTTCTCTTCAGTAACTTGTGAATGATACAGTAAGGGATGGAGAAAACTCAACCTGAACCTGTTTGTGAATTTTTCTTAAAGCTGTAAAGATGGGTCTTAAAAAAAGCTGTGTCTCTTGCATTTTCTTTTAAATCCTCAGCCTCAGAGCATGAAGAGGGAAATGTTACAACCTGTACAAGAGCCACTTAATCGACTTTGCAAGAATCACATGACTCCTGTCACATTGTGCCCCAGAAATTGTAGCCCATTACCTAAAGAGTTTGATTACTTCAGCCTTCAGAGCTAGTAGCAAAACCTTCTTGTTTTTAGAAAAAAAAGAAGCCTGTCATGTCATTGTGTGTGTTGTGATCTTAACCTGGAATGTATAGAGAGGATGAGTAACCTTCCTCGCTTCCCTCTGCAGAGACAGAAACTCTGGGATCTGTGCTTGGCTGCTCTGGGGAGGGTAGAGGGATGTGGTGGTGGTGGTGTCTGCCAGACAACAGCCTACTCAGCTGGACTTTCCAGCTGAAGAGCCCTTTGCACAGACAAACAAATATTTGCAGCTCAAATTCCTTCTTGCAAGGTATTTGATTGAGCAGGCAGGTTCTTTCCTCCCAGCTTTGGAAGGTGGGCGAGAGGGAGAGCAGAGCTGGAGAGCTTCCCAAGGACAGGCTTCTTGGAGATCACTCTGAGAAGTTGGGCACACACAGGAACCTTCATGGAAGTGAGAAGAGAACCTTCATGGAAGTGAGAAGAGAACCTTGGGGCTTCTAAATCACTCAAGCACTGCAGTGCTTGATGTTTCCCTGGACCTTTTCTGTGTATGTGTGAGATAAAATAAACAGAATTTACTATAGTATGTGTGAGAAGAGGCAGGGGAAAAAATCAGCTGTGTATTGACTTGGACGGATGAAATCTGGTTCAGTGCTTTTTCCTGAGGGAAAATGCTGCATAGTCTTTGAATCTAGAATGGGCTCCTTAGGTCTGCTTTTGGTGCGAGCTAATTAACTGCTTAATTACATTTATGAATGAATAATAACTACGCAGTTAAGGTGTTTTGGTGATGGGCTTTCCTCTCTGACCATCTAGATCAGAACTATTCATTGACTTTGTCTGGTGTGTGTGCAGTGTGCGAGCCCTAATTCTCCTAAAGCAGTGTTCCTTGTTGCCTTCAGAGCTGGAAAATACAACAGCATCCAGCATTTGCTCCCTGAAAGACTCTTACACATTATGAACTCTCCCAGTAAGTGGTGCATCTCCCATGTCTGAGACTTCAGCAAAGTTCTTGACAAAATACTTTAGAGTTAGAGCCTAGTGTTTGAGTAGCTTTGGTCTGGAATCCATGTTGTAGGCTAGAATCTTCTTGCAGTTGCTGTCTTGATATTGATTAGATGTTAGAAATGATGGTCACTATTGCAGAATACATAAAGGTGCTGGCTGTATAGCTTTTGGGTAGACAAAAAAAAAAGTCACTTCTTGAAAATTCAATATAAAGTGCTGTAAAAATGTGCCATACATAAGGTTTTATCAGTTCTCAGAAGAAGGAAAGTGGGTGAATGGGGGATTGAGAGATGTAGCTGTTATAAACTTAAAAAAAAAAAGGGGAAAAAAAAGCAATATTCACACCAAACAAAAGGATTTTTAGAAGGAATTCTTTCATTCAGACAGTATAAAATTTCCTAGTGTCATATTTATCTATTAAGTCACTTAGACAGAGCTTGCTAGATTGTTAGCAAATTAGAACAATAAACATCTGGAGAGGTATTTTGGGGGGAAGGGAATATATGTCTTATATACATGACTGGCATGCCTGATTTTCCTCCACTTCTGCTAGCACGATTTCTTTTTGCTGCCAGTGTATTTGTATTGTCACACGTCACAGGGTTTATGGCTTTATTATTAGCAATGCTGCACAATCTGTACACCAGAACATCTGGGGCATTGTGTACATGTAGAGCATTCATCAGTGTGTAGCATTAGAAGAATCCTAGATATTTAAGTAGGATTTGAGCTGGTTATCCAACAGTGGGCAAGAAAAGCATTCAATCTTGCTGCTGCTACTGGCAGAGATAGATGTGTTGATGTCTGTAGTGAAATCAAGTAGGAAACAGTAATGGTGAAAGCAGCGTAATCAGGGGACAGGATGACTTCTTTATAGTTTTTAATCTTTATTTTTGTAGAGGTTTGGTGTTTGCTTGTTTTTCTCTGGGAGAATGCTTCACAAGGAAAACTCTACCTGTATATGAAATGGTTGTGTTTACATATATGCATATTTAAAAGTTGTGGACACTGTCTTGATAGCAAAGAAACAAGTTATTTTGAGTCCTTAAGAAGCTTTGAAATACTAATGTCCCTTTAAGGACTTTCCAGCTAGTTATCCAGAGAAAGTTGATATGAAGACTAGGTGGCGAATGACACATTCTTCTCTTGATGCTGATTAGCAGAGCTCAGTGTTGGCATTTGTTGTTGTAATGCAAGGTAGAAGTAACAGCCTCTATTTGAGTGTATGTAGGACCTCTGTCATAATTAATCCTTTAGTACAAATTCAGCCTTCTGAAGGCAGCAGTCAGTCACAAAATGAGTACAATCATCAGCTTTGCTTCCTGTAAGTGCAAGTTTGATGTTGTTTTGATTTTTATGTGTATTTTTTTATATAGGGAAAGGGAAGATTTCAATTTCTGTGCACTTTTGCATTTCTTAAAATCATAGAATCACAGAGTGGTAGTGGTTGGAAGTGACCTGTAGAGATCATCCAGTCCAAACCCTCTGCCAGTGCAGTAACACCCAGGGCAGGCCACATAGGAACAAGATCCAGGAGGGTCTTAAAAGTCATAGAATAGGTTGGAAGGAACCTAGAAAGATCATCTAGTCCAACCCCCCCACCAGAGCAGGGTCACCTAGACCAAGTCACCCAGGAACGCATCCAGGCAGGTCTTAAATGTCTCCAGAGCAGGAGACTCCACAACCAGCCTTGTCAGCCCATTCCAGGCTCTGTCACCCTCACTGGGAAAAAGTTTTTTCTTGTGTTTACCCTAAACCTCTTGTGCTCCAACTTAATCCCATTGCCTCTCATCCTGTCATTGGATGACATTGAGAAGAAGTCTCTAGAGAAGGAGACTCCACAACCTCTCTGGGCAGCCTGTTCCAAGAATCTTTTCCTCATGTTGAGGTGGAACTTCATGTGTTTCATCATGCAACCATTATCTCTTGTCCTATCACACGGCACAACTGAAAGGAGACTGTCCCCTTCTACTTGACACCCACCTACAGCTATTTGTAAACATTGATATGATCCCCTCTCAGTCTTCTCCAGGCTAAACAGCCCCAGGTCTCTTAGCCTTGCTTTATAAGAGAGATATTCCAGTCCCTTCATCATCTTCATAGCTGTCCATTGGAGTCCCTCTAGTATTTCCCTGTCTCTCTTGAACTGGAGAGACCAGAACTGGAAACACCAGTCCAGATGTGGTCTCATTAGTGCAGAGTAGAGGGGGAGGAGAACCTCTGTTGACCTGCTGGCCCCTCTTTATGCACCTCAGGGTACTATTGGCCTTTTTGGCCACAAGGGCACGTTGCTGTCCCATGGATAGCTTATTGTCCACCAGGGTGCCAAGGTCCTTCTCCATGGAGCTCCTTTCAAACATGAAGACAACCTTTCAAACATGACTGTTTCTACATGAATGTTTAAAAAAAATAAATAAAAGGGAAGTATTAGTTTATTTGCTATCTGCTTTGCAAGACAGAGCAATGTCCTTGCAATAACATCAGTGCTTTTACTTTCTGGAATGTTAGTGATGGGCAAATGCTTTTAAATACATTGAGTTTTACAAGAATTTATCACTCTAGGGTCATTGTTTAATCAGTAAATCTTAATTAAACTCCTGTTTTTCGTTTTTGTTATTTAAATGTACTATTCAGACATGTTTGTCCCTACCATGTGAAAAGGGAGGTTTTAAGTGAAGTCAGCAGAGATGATGTGCAACTTAGAAATAGAATGGTTGTTCAAGTGTCTTCTGTTTAAATCTGAGAACTCTGCAGCCCCTTTGGTAGTTTCTTGTGCACCTCTCTGGCCATTGTGCCTGGCTTCAGTCCCACCAGCTCTCGTCCTTCTGTAACAAGCTGTCACAACAGTGAGCTGTCTTAATCCTGATCTGGAGACATGATGTGACCTGTCCCTTCTAACCCCTAATGTTTCACTCTGAATTGATCTCATTGCTGTCAGATTTGTAGGAAAGATCAACTGTTTCTCCTCAACCACCCAAGCTTTTGTGAAGGTGTGGGTGGGTAAGAAGATATGAAAGATCACTGATGGAACTTAGTCTCTAAAGTCACTTCATTTTATGGGACAACTAGTGCTGTTGACAGGGTTTGTGTAGATGTAAAAGTATTATATTTTCCTTCAGAAAGCGTGTTGAGGGAAGTGTTTGTACTGTGCACACTGCTCCATGCAAACCTCACCCTAAGTGGCTTTGTTTGGCATTGTGGAAGCCCAGTTTGGTTTTCTGATATGTTACACTGTGGGTATTCACCTCTCTTAGTATTTTTATATGTCATAACAGTGAATATAGTTTCTGAATATGCAGTGTGTTTCTGGGGTTAGTGATTAGACCACTCCAGAACTATTCATAATCGTGAAGAACTGTTTCTACATCTGCCCTGGCTTTTTTTAAAGCTATGCCTGGTGTACTGGGAACACTGGGATTCGTAAGGCTGGAATGATTTGCATCCATTCCAAGAGGAAGCACCTCTTGGGGTAGTGTGCAGCTCATTTGTGGGTACCTATTTCTGTCTTTCCCTCCAGCCCTTCCCTCTGTGGGAAACAGAATAAGGTTCCCAGGAGGTGCTTCTACTGCCCTTTCACTTATCATTCACAACTGGTGACCCATGGGTTTGGAAAATTTTCTTGCTTGCTCTGGGCTCAGTTCTGAGCTGGGAATCATTCAAAGTACATGCATTTTCTCAGATTAACTGGCAAGAGATGAACCTGATGAGCAGGTCTCTCCTTCCTCCTCCCCTCCTCCCTCCATCACACTGCTTTTGGGAAGAAGAGCTGAGTGAAATACATAGGTAGTAAATTCTGAGTTACTGAGCTGAGTAGGAAGAGACTTAAATTCCATATATTTTTCAATGTATTTGGGTCAGTGATGATGCCACTTGCACGGGGAAAATCTGTGAAGCCATTTCCTGAAGTAGACTTTGTCATGAGAACAGCAGGAAGAGGAGATGGAGTAGATGTAATGCTCTTGAGGAAAAATGGAAATACGAAAAAAAATTGAGTCTGATTTTTACTTTCAGATTTGCCTTTTCAAGTTCTGTTCAAAATGAATAATAAAAAAATCTAAGGTGTTAAACAAGGAAACCAAATGTTGGGTTTTTTTTTGTTTTTGTGAGATGTCAATGTCAGCAAACAAGAACTTAAACAGAGGACCCACAGCCTATTTGTGGAAATACAGCTCGATGTAAGAGGCCAGAAGAAAATTTTATTTCTGAGAGCATGCCTAACTTCAGTAGATAAACATGTTGTACTGAAGATACTTGAATAAAAAAATCAATCTATTCTGACATACAAGTATCTCTGGGTACTTTATGACAATCAGAAATAGTGTACTAGCACACACTTGGGACCTGCCAATTTCAACAGCTTGATATTTTCAAGCTACATGGCTTTAGTGTGAGTGAGGCTGGTTCTGCTCCCATGGGTGAGTGTTACAGGTGGAGAGACTTGCACATTTTCTTCTTCCTTCCCTAATTTTCCCTTCCCATGTACTTTCTGACAGCAAAGATTGTGGGTTTGTATTGATCCGATTACATGAGATTCATATTTGAATTGGTTCTTCTGGACAGTCCTAGCACATAGACAGTCTGGGTTTTATGGTGGGCAGAGGCTGCTACAGGTCACTGCGAGGACAGGTGAGTAGTGCAGGATCAGGAAGACAAGTGTGGAGCAGGAGGGGGAAATGGGATGTGAGAACTCACATGATTGCTGTGATAGCTGTGTGCTTGGACATGAAACAGTCTTGCATGTTGAAATGTCTTGAAAGATTCTAGGATAACCCCTTGCAGTAGAAAGTTACTGAATGTAATGAGGCAATAATTTCAGTGTAGATGTTGACAATTTTTTTTCCTTTTTTTATTTTTTTTCTGCAGATATTCCTGAAATACCAGAAAGCATCTCATTCTGCAGAGCACTACAGGTAGCAGATTTTAGTGGGAATCCACTGACTAGGTAACTTCTGCCTTCTTTTTAGTACTTGGCCATACCAGAATTACAATCTTGCTGTAACAATTACAATTTTAAATAAGCCCTTAAAATTTGTGATACAGGATCTCTATGAAATCTTGCCAACAGTGTCGGTCTCTGGCAGGGACTGCAGCAAAAAAATAAATAAATTTGGATTTAAAAAGGGATGTGCATCATCTTTCCTGGGAGGGGATGCTATTTATTAGCCAAGCAGGAAAAATGTAAATCTGATTGTCTTGAGTAATTTTCATTCCTCTTAATAAATGCATAGGAAAACCATGCTCATACTTGAGAGAGAGATGGCAATGGTTAGCATTGGATGCATTGGCACAAGCCCAGGTGCCTGATGGTTTGGAATAGACTTTAGATCAGCCGATGCAGATAATGGCTTTTACTAATGATTAAAGCTTGGACTAGCTTTTCATCACCCTCCCCTCAATTGGGACACAGTGACATGCCGTAACATGTGGCAAAAATGTACTGTTTATGTCAGTGGCTGCTACAGTTGCTGCTGGTCTGTCTTCTGCTGGGCTGAAGTTTGGGGCTTATGCACACTTTCAGTATAGAAGAGGAGGTTTGTTTACATTTCTCTGTTAAATTTCTGAAGAATTTGGAATTGATCTAGTGAAATGAGGTTGGAGTTAGCAAGGAGGAGGTGATCTGCTAGTTACAGCCTTTGAATACTATTCGGAGAACTGTTTCTTAACCAGCTCATGCCACAGAGCTCCTTTGTGGTGCTGAGCAAGTCACATAAGCCAGAGTATTCATAGTGGGGCTGCCCGACCTGCTTTGCACTGAGATGGGCTAGGAATACTTGCACAATGAGCTGTCTGGCTGGGATGCAGGAGTGCTCACAAACAGGAGAGTGTCTGTAATACCTTCAGCTGCTCCAGTGGTTTTGCAGGGTGTCTTCTCCAGCTCGTGCAGCTGATGGGCTTCAGAAGTGTGCTTTGAATATCGCCCACAGTGTGTCCTAAGTTCTCTGGAAAGTCACAGCTCTGAGCATTAAAGGGACTCTTGTGATCTTAATCCCCATGCTTCTGTAACCCATTTATATAGCAAGGATGATAATACCACAAAAATCTGGTCAAGCAAACTGAGGCTCAACGGATGTTTAGATCTGCAAGGGGTGAGGGTCACCGAGCAGATTTTTCCTACTCACCCGTGGGCAGTTTGTAAAGCTCAGAGCAGCATCTGGTGGTAGTGACATCAAAATTGTTTGTAGTAGTGTGCTAGTTAGCTAGTAATCTTCCCCACTTTGTTTGCTGAGTACGGCCTGGGGCCCAAGTGGAGTGTTTCCTTAAACAGTAGTTGTAATGTAGTTTCCTTAAACAGGAATGCCCAGCTACAGCTGAATTAACAAAATAATTGACAGGCTCTTTAATGGGGTTGAAATAGATCTTTATGAGGTCTTTGACAGTTTAAGGGAATTTTAAAAATTCTTGATTAAGTGGCTCCAAAGTGCCACTTTCCTGGCCTGGAAAACACTCCAACCCATTTACCAAGTTAGGAAACACAGATACCAGAAGCTGTTTACACACCATTGCCAGATTGATGAAGTCCAGATTTTCAGTTTTTATCTATATAATGGTATGTAGGTTTTGGTACTAATTTGCCCAGGCAGAATATGAAAGTTTAGCAGTGATTTCCTTTTCTGTGCAATATCCTGGAAATTTTTTTAGCTATTGATTCTTGTCCTTGGCTTAAAAGCCTGTCGGAGATCTTTCCAATCAGTGTCCTACCACTAATACAGTTTGTTGCCTCATTGTCAGACTTAATAATTTATGAACCTGCAGCATTAAAAGTGGCTGTCAGACCATTTTTTCCATCTGTTTTCAGATGATTTCAGGTTTGTATTAATAAAAAGCAAGCACATTTAGTGATTAGAGTGGAAGCCCACTATATGCTATAGATACAGTAGATCTGGTTGAAGGGACCTACAGCAATTATCAAGTGCTACTGCCTGTGCACTTCAGGGCTGACCAAAAGATAGTTGGACCATTTAACCCCAGTCATAAACCTGTCAGAGGCTAAATGCTAATGAATGTTAATAGCAGAGCCCACATTTTGGAGCACACTAAACATGTTCTGTTAATAAGGTCCAGAAAATGACAAAACAGGGCAGTATGAAGTTGAGCACATGAAAAGTTCCCCAGCCCCACCTCCCACTGTAATTTGTTTTTTCCATTTCCGCCAACAGGGTCCAGGCTTTGAGAGCCTCAGGAGCACTTTGTGTATAACTGAATTTTATAGTGTAAGAAGAGAGAGATTACTTGCTGTTCTGTTGTGAACAGTAAATGTGAAATGCTGTAACAGGGGAACGTTGACTTCACAAAACAGCAATTCGAAGAGCAGCCCAGTAGCTAGTAAGAAATGACCATGCATGAGACCTGAATAAAAAAAAAGAATAAAAATTCATTATTTTACCATCTAGGTGATAATGGAAAAATAATAATTATAAAAGGTTTTTTAAATATGCTTTATTAAAAAAACTCAACTGTTAAAATGCTTAAAATGTTCTTAAGCTCTGTAGTTTTCTAAGGTTGCAATTTGTGGGTAGGGAAGAGAGGGGCTAGGAGACATGTATATTATTGCCTGTTCTTTGAAACAGAAGAAACTTCCAAGTTTCTGAGTTGTGTTTTGTTGTTCTGTTGTTTGTTTGTTTCTTATTGTGATGCTTAGAATTTTCTTTGAATCATGCTAGAGTCTGGGTATGCCTCCCTCTGTGTGTATTTGCTAAATAGAATCTTGTCTTCCACTACATGTTCTTTCCCAGTATGTATTATATGAATGTCAATACTTCTGCTGGAAGTCCTTGATTTGAATTAATATCTCCATAGGTTGCCTGAAAGCTTTCCTGAATTACAGAATCTAACCTGTCTTTCAGTAAATGACATCTCTCTGCAAGCACTACCTGAAAACATTGGGAAGTAAGTTTTTTTTACACTTTACTACTATCTTAATTTCTCTTTATTGTTACACCTATTGTATGAATGACTTACATAATTGTATGTAATACACCTATAATGTTATTTACAGGTCTGCACTTATTTTTTTAATACTCTTTGTAGTCTGAGGGTTCTGTTTAAGAAAAATCCCGTTGCATTTTCACTTGACATTAGCAGGCTAATTCAGAATCTGAAGCACTTTTGTGTATATGTTTTGACTCTGTTCTCTGGGATTTGGAGTAACTTGGAATTTAGGTGCAAAATTACGTGTTGTGATGCAGATCTGACCTTTTGCTTTCCTTCATTGTGGTAGACCATTGATCCATTATTGTGAACATGTCAGATGGCTTTGCAGTGTAGCTCAAAACCATACAAGTGTTGGCACAAGAACAGATGGGTAAAAGCTGACAGTGATCAGGTTGGAAACTAGGAGGTTCCTACCTATAGGAGCAGTCTGGTTCTGAAAAAAACAACACTCCAGTGGGAGCTGTGGAGTTGAAAACTCATGGAACAGCTCTTAAGATGAAAGATGATAAGCTTTTAAGGTGTAGTGCAAGGGTTGTAAGCACATATATCCAAAGTGTAGACACTTGGAAAGTAAAGGGAATATTGTTTACCTGTCTCATTTTGACTGAAATGAACATCTATGCTTGCAGAAGGGAAGTCTGGTTTCTCTTCCAGTTTGAGGAAGAAGAGGTAAATATCCCTGTGTGCTCAGTGGAACAGGTGCTGGTTTAGATCAAAGGTTCATGTAGCCCACCTTCCTTCTACAGTTGCACTAAGTAGCTGTCTAGTCAGGATTAAGAAGAAAAGTATGTTTGATCACTCCTCTTTCCATCCCCTGACTTGTTTGATTCAGAAGAGTTCCTGAGCTTTGGATTTTGGTTGTCTAATTGGTAGCCTGTAATGAATCTCTTTTCTGTGCATATGTCCAATTTCTCCTTGAGCTCATGTAGACATCCTTAGTACTCTCCCCTGGCAAACTACCTGCACAGGTCTATTGCTCATTGCATTGATTTGTTGTTGTTTGTTTTTTTGAGCCTGGCTCTACCTACCTTGCTGATGATCCTTGGTATTGGTAGAGCAGGGGGCAGCTGATCCCTATGCACTTAGCTAATGTAGATGCCTTTGTAGTTTTCTAATATATCCTCGGGTGCTTTTCTCCAGGCTGAAGAGTCGAACTTGCTGTTCCAGTTACAGGGATAATCTTCACAGAATTTAGATATCTGCACTTTAACTCAGAAAATATACAGCTTGTTACTTTCACTGGGAAACCTACCATGTGTGAGAATTTGACCTTCCTTGAAGGACTTGATTGTTTTCTTACCTTTTTTGTTTATGTCTCTTCCCTGTCATGCCCCCTCTCCCCCCCCCCCCTTTTTTTTTTTAATCTGCATCTGCCTTTATTGTTAGTTATTTTGCCCATATTGTTCTAAGTTGCTGTGTAATGAACCACTTCCATTTTTTTTTTTTTTTTTTTTGAAAGCTACATTAACTCAGATGTTGTCATGGGCATCAGTAGAGCCCTATTAATCTCAGACAACCTCTCATAAAGTGGAATATTTCTAATGTAGATTCTTTGGGGAGTCAGTGTAGTAGTCGCTTTCAGTAACACCCAACTGTTTCTAAACAGAAGAGTCCTCCAGAAGGGATATATTATTAAGAGCTCCTGCAATGTAGTCAAGTTCAGACTGGCATTGCTTTAGCCACTTCCCATGGGTATGAAAGCAGTCAGCTGGCACCACTCCAGCAGCAGCAGAAGTGGAAAACGTCTTTTGAAACCTTCCGCAAGCGCTAACAGGTACACCCAGCGTGTGCCCAGCGACTGTGGCAAAGGCTTACCTACAAATTGCATGGGCTGGGGCTTTGGTGACATTCTTCCTTTTCTGTAAAAGTTCACAAAAATTGTATTGGAGCTTTGCGTGACACTGGCAGCAGCTAAGAACAGGCTTGTTCAGACTTTGTGGGTACTGAAAACCAAGGTAAAAAATTTAGGATCCAGGCTGATTCTGAAAATGAATGTAAGAAATATGAGAAGCTGAAACAACTTCCAAGCCACAAGGTGGATGGGCTGAGTTGAAGAGTGGCTAGAGAAAGGTTGCTGGCTTCCTCGTAGGTGTCTGGCTGCAGTGGCTCTGGCTTCTTGCTTGTCCTGCCTGTCATTTACTAGTGAGAGTGGTGATAGCCTCTGTTTTAGAGCACAGGATTAGAAGCAACTTTGGTTAAAATGGGGATACCAATGTGCAAGAATAAAGGTGAGAATTTGCCCGTTATTAATCCAGAGCAGTCCAGGGAAATGCTTTGATACTATTTCAGCCCTGCCTGAGCTGTTGCAGAACAGAACAGTGTAACCCCTCCTCCCACAAAGTCCCTATCTGATTCCTAGTACTAAAAACAAGGGGTCCTTGCTTGCTTTGAGAAGAGCCATATTCCTGTACTGGTAGTCTGGTGAGCTCTCCTGGAGGGCTAGACTTTTACTCAAGTCTGACAGGCCTGCTTTGATCTTTTGATCTTTGATTTTTGATGATGAAATGCTCTCAGGTTAGCCATCTAGAATATGGATACTGTATTTTTACAACTCTGTCAGGCTTATGCATTAAGAAGCAGAGACAAATGTGTGGGGCTGTTGGCTTTGGATGATTCACAATAAGTGGGACTGTGGCACTTGGGAAGTCGATGGTAAGCTTGGCCTAAAGATCATGCTTTCCAACTCAGAAGAATATTAATATAACATGAGGGAAAATACAATAGTGTCCACCCAGACACAGAAATTGTTATCATTTGTTGCAAATGAATTTGATAATGCAGCTGAACACCTTGTGTTTGGTAAAAATAGTGAAATGCTCTGTGGCTGCACCAAAGGCTGCCTGCTTGTGCTCATTGTTCCCTTCTCCTTTTTCGTCTGGGCTTTCTGGGGCCCAAAAAAAATGCTTGGAATTGGAAAGAAAGTAATGCCAATTGTGTCTTTCTGGCTCATGAGACCAAGTAGGGCTTAGAAGTGTTTGAATATGTTTGCAAATGTTTTACTGGGCTTTCTATGTGCTTTGGATAATAATCCATGGTGTTATTTGATGGTATAGGCTGGACCTATGCGTTCTATATGAGATCTGTCAAATAGTAAACAAACAAATATATACTGGTGACTTACTTTACTACAGTTGGGCTTGTTTTGGGAAAAACCTGAAGTCCCTGTGCTCGCAGCTGGTCTTCTGATAACTAGAGCATGTGGAAACTTAGGGAAATGCATCCTGAATTCTTATGATCTTGTACTTTTGTCTGGGAAGTTGACTAATACAGCCAGTGAAATCTCTAATGCATCTTCATGTACTACAATGTTCAGTATGTACTTAGTGTTTGTGTCTCTTTTCTGTTTATAAGTTATCTTAAAACCTCATGGCACTGCCTATTTGTCCTACTGTCTTAAAGGGGGAAAGCAGCAAAAGTAATGACATATTTTGAAGGTTAGTAAAGAATTCTTCTAATGGCAGAGAACAGACTTGCTTTGCCTCGTGGGCAGCCATTAGTTGGAGCAAGTCTTCCTTACGAATTCAAATATCCAGTCTGTTTTTCACATGATCTGATATGTAAGATGAATGCCAGTGTTCAGCTTCACTTCCAAGGCCCAGGGACTGAACAAGTTCAAGCCATTGATAGGTTGAGTTGCTGTTAATATTTTTACTGCGTCATTAAGAACTCTTCTGCATAGACCTTTTATGTTTTTATTTTCCTTTTGTGTTGCCAAAAGGAGCATTTTTAAGAGACCTAACTGGATGTTTGAAGAACATTATCCAGGCTTCCCTTTAGGTCTCTTGATTGTTCATAGCTGTGGTCAGCAGCATCTATCAAAATTTTTCTTCTGCTTTTTCAGTGGTAGTACGTGTGCTGAAAGTTTTCCCTTGTTAGATGAAACATTCCTCTTTGAAAGTAATGTATTGCTTTAGAGAGTATCTATGAGTATCACCTTTAGAAAGATGTGTGACACACTGATTTTGGACGTGATAACAGGCTAAATGTCTCTAATGTCACCAGGGTTATTTTTTGTCTTTCTCTGTGATTTGTGTTCTCTTACCCTGTGGTGTGGTTGCTATCATATATATATATATGGAGTAAAGCAGGGATCACTAATGCACAGGGTATTTTAGCTAATAATTAGGTGGGTGCAGTTTGGAGCAGGAGTTGTGCTATTGGCTAGTTGAACCCTTTGGAGAAACTAAGTTACACAATTTAAGCTGTGAGTGGGAATGTCTTTTACAGTGTTTCTCAGTCTAATGAGAGCAAGTCTATTTTCCTTGAATAGTCTGCAGGACTGTGTGTGTCTGTAGGGCTGCACAAAGAGCAAGCATAACCTGTTCCTCCCAGGGTGGGTAGAGTTTAGGAACTACCAATTGCTTCCAGGACTTTTCTTCTATGCTTCCTTATTTTTTGCAACATCCAAGACACAGATTATCACTGTTTCCTGTAATGAAAAACTCAAGAGTATTTGTATGTAAGAGTAGTTGGGTAAATCAGTTTGGTTGCCTGTAAAGTTTCCTAGGGCATACCTTACAGTGGTATGAATAATACAGTGTCTGTCCCCAGAACCTTCTCAGTCCATATGTGTCTTGTAGCATCAGTTTCAGAGTTAATTCCCCCCCTCACCACCACCACATTGTGACTTTGGCTTTTTACCAGCAAAGATTTGGAAACTTGGATATCCATACATCTCTAATGGCTTGATGTGTAGAAAGAGAAGAGAGGTCGTGTTATCTTTGTATGCTTATTTATTTATTTGGGGTTCTTAGGCTTAAATGAAGTCCAGGTAACCTTCTTTGGAAAGCCTTTTATGGGGTGTCTTTGATGTTTAATGTGACAGTGGACTCTCAGGTGGATGCTTCACAAGGAACCAGCCCTGGCCAAAACCCTTGCAGCATGAAATGAATATTCGATAAAGACATTTACCTGTCAAACTCAGGGGACAACAAATCAACAAGTTTCTGTAATACCTGAAGTAAAGTGCAGTGATTCACTACTGTGCTTTAAATGATAATTTTAAGGCTGGCTGCCCATCATCACACCAAACATCTAAATCATTTGCAGTTTTTAGCTCTCACCATTTTTTCATAAATCTTGTCTGTTCCTGGAAAAGATTGCATTTTGCTTTTTTTTGTTGTTGTTGTTTTGTTTTGTTTGATGCCAAGGTTTAAAATATGAGATTATTACTGACTGGCAGGTGGAGTGTTATGGAAGTTCCCTGTCTGAACTCTAGCATGGCAAATAAAAAAACAAAGCCTTTATAACCTCCTTGCCCCCTAGATAAACAGATGATCTCCTACTTGGACACAATCTCCAAATGCTGAGATTCAACAATAATATCATGATTTGTAGTATCTCCATCATTCACAGACTCCCTCCCCACCTGTTTTTTTCCCCATGAATTGCAGAGAAAGAAAGTAGTATAGCTTTATTTTAGCTTCAGAAACATCTAATGTGGGGAGGGATGATTTTTTTTAGATGGGAAGGATATTCTGATGATGATGGTGACTGATGAGTCTGGTTTACCCCCAAGCTGCAAGCAGGCTGAATGGATCTGTGGACCTTACTACTAAAAGGGAATTACCAGGTAAGCAGAGAAACTTTCCTCTTAACATCCACAGCTAGGAGGTAGAATGCTGAAATTGGCATTTCATTATGACAGAGAGCATAATGAAAGTAGAGGAAGTTACTACACTTAGGAACATTGTTTTGCAGAAAGATTTATTACAGGCATGCATTTCAACTGTCGTGGAACACAGATACCCAGAAATCTCATGCTAGAGAAACATACTCACTGAGCATGATGTGTTTATATCTAGTCTATTTAACTGTTGAGGTTTTCAAGTTTTCATCAACTCCTGAACTCGGAATCTTTAGTGTTAATCTGAATGGGGATTGCTGGAGAACAAAAGGTCTTCAAAGGCAAGGTTGATGTGCTCAACACAAATGATCCTGAAGTAGATCAGAATGACATCCTTATTCTGATAATGAATTCCAGGGCCAGTCCCTGACTGTGTTTTTCTTATTGTATGCCAGGATGCCTCAAGTGTAGATGACACATCTAGGTAGCATTACACAGAATCCCTTGTTCTAAGAGCATTTTCCAATGTAACTGTGTTTTAAGGTTTAGCATAATAATATCTGAATAAAATACAGACTTGCATGAAAAAGCAAAAGTGATGGGGAGGTTTATCTTGGAAGTACATAGGAGGGCTGTTTGTAGGTGGTCTGGCTAGGCTGAGATAAATAGTATTAAAATCTCTCACTCTGGCTTATCTGAAATTTGCATGACAATGTTTACAGAGTTTGAGTAGGTAGAGCATTCAGTGTTAATCACAGCTGTTTGAAAAATGGCAAAATGGAAGAGTAAGGAACTCAAGTTAGTTTCAGGAACAATGTAATAGAGAATGCAGTGCCATCTGGCCCTTAAATAAGAGGCGTTGCATCTTCTATGTTACACAAGACAGAAATATTAAACATATATTTAGCAATATCTTTTTATGAAATGAAGTAATTCCATTTTTTAAGTTGTTGAAGGTTGACATTGCGTGAGTGGAATGGAAGATATTTTGAAAATGAAGGCTTGTTGTAATAGTGAATTGACTTAGCCTCTCTGACCTGTTTCAGTAATCTTGATAAGCAAATTGGAGAATGTTCAGTTAAAGCATTTAAAAGTGAACAGGCTTGAGCTGTAATTAGCAATCTCTCTCTACTTCTTAATGATGCCTTTTGAAGGTCATAGAGAGTTCAGTGTTCCTGCCCATTTTTTGGACCATGCTGCTTGTGTATAGAGAGTAGAACTGATCTCAGCAACTTGAATACCAGTCTTATGTAGAAAACATAATAAGCAGCTTGGACTACTTCTGTAACATATTTATGGAATTACTTGATCATAAACTTGCCTCCATTTAAAAAATTTGGATGTCAGCTGTATTACTTCTAGGTGGCTGTTTAGTCTTTCCTCAAGTGAGTGGCCAATAAAATACTAATATTCTTTTTAATACTTCGTTCTTCCCATGTGGAAGATCTGTAGCTTTTTACAAGCCCATTAATAGTATTGACAATTCAAGTAACTGACTGTGTAGGTGCTCTTCTTTTGGCTTTCAGTGTCTTTGCTGTTTAAGTCTAGGGTGACAAGATTATCAATTTTACTTTCTTTAGTTCCTGTTTAGTCTTTCAAGGAAGGAGTGTCTTCTCCCATCAATTGTGTGCACTTCTTCCAGCTCTATGGAAAATGGCAAGTATTAGGAACATAATCCTCCTTTCCCAGTGAAGTGGCGAGGCTCAGGGTTTCAGTATTTATGTGCTGTGTGGAAATGCAGCACAAGGCTTTGTCAAAGGAACAGTATTTGAGATGTTGGCCCCATGAACTGAAGTCCTTTGGAACTGGTGGAAATAACCAGAATGTGGACTTCATATATATTTTTTGTATTCTGCATCATTGGAACACGTTCTGTAATAATTGCTAATGCTGCATAAAAAATGTAATGCCAGACCAAATTCAGAATCTGTACAGTGTTCTCACCTGAGCCATCCTTATTGTGTAGGACCTTCCTTTGTCCCATATAAATATGGGGCTCATACCCATTCTCTTGTCTTTTCCTTCTTTTATCAGTCTTGGAAACATGAGGAAAAACTGCATTTGGGATTTTACATTCCCCGTGTCAGCTGAAACTTGCTGGAAAGGGTGCATATGAAGCCATGCAGTTCTGCAGGTGCCTTGGTTCTCAATGTGTTCCAACTTTTCTTCCTTGTTTCTCAAAGCCCAACTTCTTGTTTTGCATGTTCAGCTGTATGATGCTCTTGACATAACATCAAAATGTGTTACTTTTATTACTCAATAAAAGAAGGCCATTGTCCAGTTTTTATTGACTAAGCACCTTCAGCTTTTACATTAGTCTTTATAATCCATCTTCATTTTCTCCTGGATTTTTCCACATTTCTCTTTCCACCTTTGTATCCTTAATTTTCTCAGGAAAATAGTATATGTCATTGTGGTTCTTGCTGCTTTGCTCAGAAGCCTTTTGTGGTGCACCCCAAGGGCATGGGGGCTCTCTGTCCTGTTTCAGGGACTGGTATAAAAACAGGATATATAGTGGTCTCTGTTGTCACACTTAAAGCTGACTCTTTGTCCCCTTGATTAGGGGAACGATTCCTCTGTACCTGATAAAGTTAAAGCACTAGGATAACTTATCTCAGTTTTGTATTTTATAAGTTTTCAAGACAGTATATTTGATATATGTGGTACACTGAACATGTAATTTCATCTAAAGTAACTTCCATCCTTCCTAACTGTAGTAATTTCAGTTACTTCACCCTCCACATAGTTTGACTGGGCTCAGTAAATTTACAGACGTGCTCAGTGTTTGAGATGTGTGTGGTAGGTTTTGTGGTGACAGTTACTGCAATATAATACTTTTTATGAGCTTCTTTGAAATAGCTCCTCACCATGGTAGTCTTGGAAAAGTACTTAGATTTTACTTGTACATTTTCTGTTGGATTTTTAAGGGAGAGCAAGCCTGCAGTGCTCTGTGGTGCACTTGTGTTTCTAAATGCAGTCAGTGAACAGCTGCTGATGGAACTGTCTCCTGTCTTGAGTAGACTAGATTGCCTTGTGTTCATGTTCTATGGATTGAAGCATGTAACCCCTTATTACTGGTTTTGTCTCCTAGGTGAAGAGTAGGATTAGGGAAAGGCTCTGAAATTTTTAAAGTGTGGCTTCCTTTAGTTCCTTTCAGAGACTTCAGAAAGGCTCTTGACTAGCTGTGCACCTGTAGAATTAAACACAGAGGGAAAGGAAGAATTTCATTCAGTATACTGTGAAAAATCTCTATTTGTAGTTGGAAGAATTACACTTTCTGGAGAGGATGTGTTATTAAATCAGAAAACATATTTTTAAAATTGCAATAAAACTCCCTGAATTTCTTGCAATTGATTAAAAATCTTCTAACCTTAAAACCAGAAAAATGTTAGTGAACACAGAATTATCTTAAGAACCTGTTGGTAAATTTAAGGAAGAATTGTATCTCTGCTCTCTAATGCATTGAAGAATCAGAGAGTAGTGCTTCACTATATCAGCATGCTTTTGATACAATGCTATTTGATATAACTGTAACATTTTCCTGTTTTAAATTGCAGCACATAGTCTTTCTGAGAGCTGCTTCTGTAACTAGTCGAAATAGAACACTAATGAGTCAAAAAATTCCTCTCGTTTTCCAGCCTCTCTCTCAGATGGATCCACCTTTAACATAATTTTCAGTCTAATGGGGAAGTTTTGCTGCTGTAAACTTCATAGACAGTCTGTATTTTACATTATTTGGTGGGGAGCTTCCTTTTGCAAAGAAGGAGAAGGGATAGATTAGGGGGCTGGAGACAGCATTTTGTTTTGTTCTAGGGTAGAGTTGTGAGCATGCTGTGCATGAGAATAGCTGTAGAGTAAAGCATTTCTCCTCCAGAAAGCTGTGCCATTAGAGATGAGAATGTAATCCCATATCTAGCTGACTGTCCATAAGAAGAGAATCTCTCTTGGGGCTATGATCAGCCACAGTCTGAACTTCATGATGAATGCAAAGACAGCAGTTGGTGGGTTTCCACAAGGGCACAGCTCCCCAGTGAGTCCTCGCAGCGATGCTGGCTTGGGGTGTACAGATACCTGCTTTGTACCTTCTTGGCAGTTGTACTGGCCCAGGTGTTTAAGGGGATTTATCCTGTGTTGGATTAGGGATCTGTGTTCCTCTTCTTACTGGGTTATTTTTAAGCAGGATCAATTTCCTGAGCTGATTCACTCGCCTGCCCCAGTTTAATGATACGATGAGCCTTGTTAAGATGGTGGTTCCCAAGTTCTGGCTGTCAAACGTGGTTTTATTGACAAAGATTTCTGTTTAACCCCAGCCCAAGTGATGTCTGATGTAAGAAAATAAATTAATTGATTGCACCATTTACTCATCGACACTTCAGTGTGATGGGGAGGGAGATTAGATGTGAGGTGATCTGTAAACACAAGATTACAAGGCAGCTTGGTGGTGTGTGTATCATTTTTGTATGCTTTTTGATAAAAGTGAATCACGGGCCTCATCTAATCCGAGCTTGAGTAGAAAGTGTGAAATTCAAAGGAAGATTGGAGTAAGTTTATGGAAAACCTGTAAACAAAAATGCAATGGCTGGCTGTGGGTGGCAGTTGAGAGTAAGAGCAGACCCTTGGAGAGAAATCATTCTTCATCACTCCTTCCCTCTCCCCCTCCACCAGTTTGGTTTCCATGAGGATGTCAGATACTGTGTCCCATCTTGACTTCCTTTATTGTGTTCAAATGTTTATGTGAGAGTTTTCTCTTGTGTCATCAAAACTTCTTGTTACCTTGGTTCTGTCAAATAAGATTTTGAGTGGCAGTAGCTGAGTGACTCTCAGTTATCTTTTAATTGAGTTTGTAATAGGCTTCTACTGTAAGACCTTCACCTCTGTGGTATGTTTCAAATGCATTTTTTTTTCCTGGAGGACTGCAGAAACCCTTGGGTAAAATGTGCTTATTTTAAAAACTGGAGAGGGCTGCTGAGACTGGAACAAAAGCTCCTATGAGATTTTTGTTCACTGTTTTCTGAATGCAGTATAAAATAGGTGCTTGAAATAAGGATGTATTTTTCAAACACTATCCAAAGTTAATCCATGAAAATCTTTCCCTGTTAATAATTCATTGTGTCAATTATGTTGCTTTCCCTGCTTAGGTAGTTGTATTGGAGTCTAACACGAAGGTTTTTATTTAGTTTTATTCAGGTTGTCAGCTGCTTATTTATTAAATCTAACTAATAATCCTGTAATTGAATATGTTGATATTGTTTGAAGTGAAAACAAATACTACAGTTTTATGTGGTCTGAGTACATGGCCTTGTTTTGTTTGTGTTTGTTTGTTTTCTTTTCTAAGGTGTACAAACAAAACAATTTATGGGTTTACATTTAACATGTGTTTCAGATTTGGTGGAATTCCTTTTTTAATCTAGATTTTATGTCAGGCCTAGCATATTGTTCCCCCTTCCCTGCATGCCAGGACAGAACATATTCTGTTGTAGAAAACGACTTCTTTTCCTTCACCATATCTGATTTTTATTTTTCCCTGGGACGCTGGAGGATTAGAGCAGATTATAGTGTTGGGATAATGTCTGACTCCTTGTGTTCCATTTAGACATAAATAAACCCTTGAAAAATCTGAATGTTGCTATGGTGATGTTAGTAAAAGCCTGGGATATGGAGTAAGTGAGCCGCTTAGAAGCATAATGTCACTTAGAGTAATGAGCGTGCCATCGTTAGAGCTGTGATGGGTTTAGCTGATGCTCTGTAACTTGGGTAGCCCCCACCAGATTCTGTGAGTGGGTAAATGCAATTCATATAACTTTGTGCTGTTCAGGACCTTGCAACTTCTGACCTTTTAACAAGTAGAAATGTGTGTTTTGTCTGTTTACTTTCTATCTTTAATGTGTTGGAAGTATTACAAAGAAACGAGCAAAGTTTTCCAGTCCTTGTATGCTGCTTTTCACATGATCATCTGCTTGAATTAAAATAAAAAAAAATATCAGTTCATAGAAACTTTGTTTTAAACTGTGTAAGCACACCCTTTTCTTCTGGAAGTGTGAAATATAAAAAGAGATTGTGTTTTTGTTTTTGTTTTTTAATTATTATTTCCTTATTTTTTAGTCTTTATAACCTGGCTTCACTGGAACTTAGAGAAAATTTGCTGACATATTTACCTGAGTAAGTGACATTTCTTGTGTTTTATTATATTAACATAAGGAGTTCTCATTCTTAAAGTCTGCTAACATTATTATCAGAGTGAGGGTGACACAGTACTGGAACAGGCTGCCCAGGGAGGTTGTGGAATCTCCTCTGGAGACTTTCAAGACCCACCTGGATCTGTTCCAGTGTGGCCTACCCTGGGTGATCCTGGTCTGGCAGGGGGGTTGAACTTGATGATCTCCAGAGGTCCCTTCCAACCCCTAACATTCTGTGATTCTGTGATTAAACTGAATTACAGCTAGAAAATTTATTCAGTGGTGATTGTCAACATGCATGAGATGCAGCTGTGTTTTAGCAACACTTCAGTTCATTACTTCTCTTTGTATTTTGTTAGTAGCAGGAGCCTGTAGTCTGTGTCAATTGGTTTTGCTCTACAAAAATACTCTGTATAAAATATGGTGGCACCATATATTTCTTCCTGCATGCATTGAATGAGTACCTCAGCAGTGGGAGGGGTAGTTTGGGTTATTCTCATGATGAAATTTCATTACTGTCAAAGTAGAGTAATAGGATCTCAGAGATGTCCACTCTAGACCTTCAGAGTATTTAAGTAAGCATTCGTGTTCGTGGCTAAGTAACCAAAAGCTTCAAAAACCTAGAGATCAAATCCTTGGTGACAAAATAGGCCTACTGTTGTCTGAAGTCTGACTTCACCCATTGTGATTTTTGATGAAAAAAGAAACCTAGCTGCCTCTGTGCTGTCTGTTTTGTGGCAGAGAAAGGGGACTTTTGTAAGATTAATGCAATGTATTGTATTTTGGGAATCCTTTTTGGCTTCCTGGAAGAAGCCTCTTCTTTCTTCAGTGAAGGAGTTTCCTTCCTTCACTACCTGGCTGCATCTTGTGACAGTTTTGGTGCCTCCTATTTGGCTTGTTTAGATAATCTAATAGATATTGTAATAAAATAAGCCTATTCTAATTGGCATCTCTTCACTGGTCACTTTGGGGTCCATTTTTCCTGTCATCTACCCAATAGCTCAGTTGGCATCTGTTTATAGCTGTGAACCACAAAGCACTTTAAATGTCTCTGGTCAGAAGATACAAATTGCTAGCTAGGTTTGCCATGTGGTGTCAGAATGAAGCTATCACAAATGTTGACAATTCTATTGCTCCTGGAAATTTGTCAGTAACCTAACTGACGAGACTCACTGGATTCCAAAGCTACTGCAGCTTTGGTGAAGGTAAGCAAGAGCTCTCCACAGACTGTTTTTGAAGGAGAAGAATGGTCCTCTGTGTCTGTTTATGTTCAGAGAATGAACTTTACATCCTTGAGTGCTTCTCTCTGCATCCTCAAATCCAACCTGAAATACTTCAGAAATTGATAGATCAGGTTGAGAAGGTAATTGATGGATTTATTGAGACTTGAATCATGCTGTTACATGTGATCACTATGGGGAAATTTCATCCAGTTACATTAACTGTAAATTCCCCCTAAAAAGAAATCTAAGCAACTGTACTAAGCTGTATGGTGTGTCCACCCCAAGGGACTGTTGTTTACAATAAAGAATAATGATTTGATTGCCTATACTATGTTTTAAGTTTCAAGGCAGTTATAGTGACAAACGAAACTATTTTTCCAGTAAGCTGTTACTGCAGATAGTCTACGCCCAATAAAACAACTCTGTCTACAATACATTGTAATTTGAAATAAGAGTTTCAGTAAAATGAACTCGTTCAAGTACATGGGGTTTCTGTTGGTTTAGTCTGATGTGGTTTTGTTTTGACTTATCTCACAGATCACTTGCCCAGCTGCAGCGACTAGAAGAACTTGATTTAGGAAACAATGAACTTTATCATTTGGTAAGAGAACATGCCATAAAAAGTGCATGTTTTTATCATAATTTAGATTAAATAGCATGTAGGATGTCCAGAATTGCAGAAAGGAAAAATGTATGGGTTTATACATACAGATGAATTTTGGCAGTGAGTTGGTCATTCCCATATCTGCTTAGTCTTCTTCAGCAAAATACTACCTTAGCAAAAAAAACTGTAGCTGGTTTCCAGTCTCTGCACACACTTCTGTGGAAGGAAAAAGGAGAGGAAGGGCACAAACTCTTGTCTGTGTTTGCAGCTGCAGTGAGCACATGGGCTTCTGTAGGGAACAGGGTGGGCTGAGCACAGATCCAGGCTGAGCTATTTGCAGTGTGGGAGTAGGGATCTTTGGAAGGGACTGAGGCAAACTGTTGAGGTTTGTGGTGTCTGACATTATGGTAGATAGATCTACGAGAAGATATCTGTCATCTCCCCTAAACTGACTCAATTAAATGTTGGATTTGCAGTAGATTAGGAGTTTTTGTTAGTGCATGTCTGGTAAAGTATGCTAGCTTGTTAAGCTATAGCAATTTTTGTATGATGGAGTTCCCAAATGCTTATGGTGAACCCTTGCTGCATTTAATCATGGTGCCTCTAAACAGTCCTTGGAGTAAAGTTCAGTTTACTGAGACTAATTACCAGGTGGCCTTTTGTTTTTTACTTGAAGCTCCTGTGTTACTTAACTGTCTTATTTTTTATGTTCTAGCCAGAAACAATTGGTGCACTTTTCAATCTTAAAGACCTCTGGTTGGATGGAAACCAATTAGCTGAAATACCTCAGGTAAAGATGAGCTCTACTGATAATGTTTTAAAGATGCCTTTAAAATAAAACCTTTTAGTTCATACACGGAGAGATGAGATCTAAAATAAATAGTTTTCTCATGTCTGAGTTTGGTTTTGGATGTGAAAGGGTTTCTTCTTCATAAGTTCCTCAGCAAGGGATTGTACATGATATCATGTTGTCAGACTTTTTCTTTTAAATATTTTGACAAAGGAATTGTTTCCTAATAGGCACATTGTTCAGCTTATAGGATGACACATCCTCCGTTTACAGTCATAGCTCAGTGATCAGGGAGACATTCATTGGCTGAACAAACCTTCACCTTTTGTATCTAAGGTGCAGTTTTGAACAGTTTTGAGGATTAATTTTTTTTTTTTTCCAGTCATCTTCTATTCAAATACAGTATTTGGGTGAAGTACCAATAGTAGAACTGTTTCCATAAATTGAAATTTTTATTTATGCAGGCAAATCCCCGTCTGACATCAGTCATAGGATGAGAGGCCTTAGCATTTAAAGCTGATAGCATTCTAAATTCCCTTCCTTTTGAACTGTGATAAAATGTGAGATGGCTTCTTTTCCCCCCTTTTTCCTTTCCAGCCAAGTCAAAACGTGTTTTCTACACTTCTTTGTGCAATTTGCTGCTGTTTGCTGTATTGATCTCATAGTCTACAGTGTAACTTGGACATCAGTTTCAGTTTAGTGGGCTTTGTTCACTTTGTTGCTGTTGGCTTGGCCTAGTAATTTTTTAATTAGATATAGTTAAACACTGATAATTGTTCATAAAATGTCAAGTGTGACTTTAGCAGTTGTTTTAAGTGAAGCTGGCTGTTGTTGTATATTTTGAATAGTGACCAAAAGGTGAACTTGTAGGATAAAAGTGGGGGGTGTGATCAAAACTGTTATTGTATGAAAAATCTCATATATATATATAAAAGTAAAGGACACTTCTGCCCCACTTGTTTTGTTCTCCTAAAGATAATTTGGATTACTAAAATAAGAATTATTCTACAGCAAATATAGGGTGTCTGTGTATATGGGGAATGGGAGGGTGCTCTGATGGCTAATAGGGATAAAGTTATTTCTCTGTCACATTTTAAACTAATTGGCAGATTACCATTGCATAAAATTAAGTAGTCATTAATAATTGTAGATGATGGTAGTGTAACTTGGCAGTTCAAATATGCTTGCTAGAGCAACACTCCCAATTCCTATTTCTACATTTGTTGTAGTTGGGAGATGTGGAGATACAGAATCCCTAGATGTCATGGCATGTTGCTGTATCAGCCAGGAGAAACTAATCCTAATTTGCCTAGGGTAAATTGGGAGGGGCAGACTTTAATTATGTGGAGGTTGATAATCTGTAGTTCTGAAAAAACAACTTTGCAGTCTTTAGAAGAGGAAAACTCCAGTTTTGGCTAGTGCTTTCCTGGGTGTGCTCAGCATACCTTGTCTGACTACTGCAGCCAATCTTGGAATTAAAAACTGTGACTGAATCACTTGGTTGATTTATCATATGTAAAATGTAATTATGTACTTTTTTTCTGCATTTATGGGTCATGCAAAGAATGGTCAATTTAGAGGTTGTACAGAGAATTGTTTTTCTTTCTGCAATTTCATTGCAATGGTACATTTTTCAAATTGCTTTGTTACATGCTTGGGCATGACTTAAATTTTTTTTCTTGTATCTCAGGAAGTGGGGAACCTGAAAAACCTGCTTTGTCTGGATGTTTCTGAAAATAAATTGGAATGCCTTCCTGAAGAAATTAGTGGTCTGACCTCTTTAACAGACTTGCTCGTTTCTCAGAATTTACTTCAGGTCTTACCTGATGGCATTGGTAAGTGCAAGGTGAATGCTCTCCCACAGAACCATTTAACCTGCTGTAAATTGGAAGTCATTTGTTTCCAAGTCTTTTAAAGTCTTTTTGTGTACGAGATGAACTTGTCAGCACTTTTTTTTTTTTTCCTTAGTATGAAATGCATAGCTCTATTAATTTCACATCTTAATTGTCTACATAATTACTACCTTGTAATCCTTTTGTGCCCTTCACTTGATGCCTACCCAAACAAAATAAAAGATAATGAATCCTCTCTATTCCTACTGTGTCCATGTCACTGTCATAATTATTTAATACTGTAAAGGTCTAGCTTGTAACATGCTGTAGGTCACTCAATAAGACTGACTGACAGTATCACTACAAAAAAGACATCCTTTTTAGTAGGCTTCTGTAAATATCTGCACCTGGACAATTTGATTGATACTGCACTGACCCCAGTGGAAGGCAGTTCCAGTAGCAGTCCATTACCCTTCACCCTTGAGTATCCAAACTACAACCTTCCTGTGTCTGGCACCTAAAAACAGGTTTAATAATTAAGGAAGTGCTGTACCACCTTGTGAAGAATCTTCTGATGTCCAGCTTGGATATCCCACAGTTGTTTGGTTTTTTTTTTATACCTGAAAAAAAAAAAAAAAAAGTTTGCTAGAGGAGATGAAAAAGTTTTGCAGCTGAATGACTTTCTGTAATGAAAGCAGGCATTGAAAGAATATTGAGCTAAAGAAATGTGCTGTTGTTTCTGTCCAGGAAAACTGAGGAGGCTCTCCATTTTGAAGGTTGATCAGAACAAACTTATTCAACTAACGGATTCAATTGGAGACTGTGAAAGCCTTACTGAACTAGTTCTAACAGAAAACCAACTGCAGGTAAGCGTGGTCACGACTGTTCAAATGGCTGCTGGTAACAAGACCTGCTTGCTAAGTGCTGAATTGCTTAACTTGAAAGGTTACTCACTGTTACTCCTCTTAAGTACTTGGTTTCCTCTAAATGCATCTCATTTCAACCTGTTAAATGAACGTTGAAGATCAAGTTGTGTGTAGTACCACTCCTGTCTCTTAAAGGCTGAAGCCATTACATATTCACTCTTGAATATTTCATGGTCAGTAAGGGAATTGGAGCACCTGAGGCCAGGTATCATTTACTTGTTTGTGTTTTTAATGTGGAGCTTGTGCCACATTATGTCGTTGCCAGTTTTTGCTGGGTGTTAATTTGGAGCAGAGCTGCTGTTGTAATTGCTCTTCTGATCTACTTTATACTCAGCCAGGTATTACATATGATATGTGGTCAATTAAAATAAAATCTCAGGCTTCCTTCCATTAGAAGTGTTTCCTTCCATTATTTTGAAACTGCCTTCACACAACAGTGACACTTGGAGAAGCAGAAGTGTTTATAAAAATCTAGATTTGAGCATTCTTTAGATTAAGTTAGTGCTTGGTTGAGATAGGAGGTTAAGCCTGTTGGAAAGAGGCCTCTCCAGAAGTCAGTTCATAGCACCTAAGTTAGAAGCTTGCCTCTGAATTAACTATTTTGGTTAGGTAATATGGAAGTTCTGCATATATGCATCTGTACAAAGCTGTAGTGCTGGACACACCCTTCTTATCAAAACCACTGTGTCCAGCAGGAGTAGAGAAGTGATGGTGCCCCTGTACTGTACTGGTGAGGCCACAGCTTGAGTTCTAACTTCTGTTCTGGTAACCACAGTATGGAAAAGACATTGAGCTGATGGAGTGAGTCCAGAGAAGGGCAATGAAGCTGTTGAGGGATCTGGTGAACATGTCTTAGAAGG
This sequence comes from Corythornis vintsioides, assembly GCA_025447755.1. Lineage (NCBI taxonomy): Eukaryota > Metazoa > Chordata > Aves > Coraciiformes > Alcedinidae > Corythornis > Corythornis vintsioides. Next base: position 6,498 of record JAOEGS010011867.1, on the reverse strand, counting down.
AGCACCTGAGAGACCTGGGGTTGTTTACTCTGGAGAAGAGGAGGCTTAAAGACCTTATTACTCTCTAAAACTACCTGAAGTTAGGTTGTAGTGAGGTGGTTGTTGGTCTCTTCTGGGTGACTAGTGATAGGACAAAAGGAAATGGGCTTAAGTTGCTCCAGGGGAGGTTTAGGTTGGATACTAGGAAAAATTTTTTTACTGAGAGAGTGGTGAGACATTGGAAATGATTGCCCAGATTGATGGTAGAATCACCATCCCTGAAGGTGTTCAGAAAATATCTAGATGTAGCACTTCAGGACATGGTTTAGTGCTCCTGATAATATTTAGTAGGCGGTTGGACTTGATCTTGAAGGTCATTTCCAACCTTAATGATGAGAGGTAACTCATGAGTGAATCAGTATTAGAAACTAACATTCCTGGGCATGTCTTCTGTGAGGTGAAACCTTGGATCTCTTTTGGAAGGCTTGCTAGTAATGAGGGTTAACTATACTCCAGTTTTGAAAATGGATCCGTCTATGAGTTCCTTTCTAAAGTGAGATAAGTTTTGTTCTGACTCTGTGAATTTACAGATTCTGTTTGGATGTTATTGTTTGGATATTATTTTCTTGACAGTCATTGCCGAAGAGCATTGGAAAACTCAAGAAGCTGAACAATTTGAATGCTGATAGAAACAAATTAACATCTTTGCCCAAAGAGGTGAGTTTTGTGTAATTAACTCTGATGGGTGATTACAAAAAGAGAAAACAGTTTCAAATGCCTCCTGGAAGTAGCAGGCAGCTTCCATACACTGGGCATTTTTCCCAAATGGATCACAACCAGAAATGTGGCCATTAGATCTGAACAGCATAAATCTGAACAGCAGCTCTGGTGATTTGGTGGTTTGGAAGTGCACAATTTTTTGCAGTTATCACAGGGAGGTTTGGATCTAACTGGTTTGTAATTAGTAATTCCTAGTGTGCTTGTCAGGTCCAGCACTATTTGAGAATTCTGGTAGAGTTAATGCATTTAAACATCAATATGCCCCTTCTGCATGTAGTGTAAAAATACTGCCAGAGTTTTCCTCACCTCACTCTTCTGAGCAATAGCAAGGGGAAGGTTTTCATATGCTGAAAAATTATTCAGAGACTTTTTTGACAGTCTCCTTGGTTTTGGAGATCTTGGGGACTATTTTTGCCTTTAAATATGAGGACCTGACTTGACTGATACCTCAGATCTTACAACTATGATTCCTAGGACTTCTTATCTATTGTAACAGTATATGGAATGAAATAAAGCTAGAATTTATGTTGTGAAAAGAATATAATTAAGGCCTTACAAGTTGAGTGCAGCAGTACATTCTGGAAATTGGGGAAAGCAGCATCCTGTGACTGGAGCACAGAACTGCAAGTTGGTTCTGTCTGCACTACTGTTTCTCTGTAATTTTTTTTTTTTTCCTCTAAAGGTCTCCACAATTACATATCTTTGTTACTAGAACAAACTCTTTAAAATTATGTTTACTATAAGAATGTTTTATAAGAAAGTTTGGTTTTGCTTTGCAGATTTAAAAAATTCTTTCATTTTTATATTTAAAGAAAATCAGTCCTTGTCCAGCTGGAGGGTCATATCCACCCTCCAGATCAGTGGATTTGAAAATCCAAGCTGGTAAATGGTAACAAACAGAAAGCATAAACAACTTATGAAATGGTTTATCTGAAGAGAACTGTTAACATGTATATATTGGAGAACCTGCAGTCTAGCTAACAAGACTTTTCAGTTTGAATTCCTTGTGCTTAGGCTGCACAATACAACACTCTTCCTCCAAGATTGCCTTCTGACAATTCTGAAATGCTAGTTTTGAAAACAGAAAGAAATCTCCTGCTCTTTGCTCATGCTTCATCTGTTCCTGGAGCTGCATTTTCTTTGTGTAGTGTTTTTTTCAACAAGTAGCTTTTTGCTTGAAACCAAATGTGAACATTTCTGCAGTACAAGTTTTCATGTTACAATTCAGAGGAATGCAGTGAAGAGTCACATTCATAGCTCTGAAAGAAGTTCTACATAAACAGAGTGCACAGGTATACAAAGTACTGTTTGTTGTCACACAAAGCATCCCCAGGAGCAACCTCAGGGGTGCTGTTAATGGCAAACATCCCAATTCTGAGTTTCCCTTTGGCTGGGAGGGAGGAACAGCTTGGTGTCTTGGTGAAACATTCAGTTTCCATTTTCCTTCTCAGTCTGGAATAAAAAGAATACAAAATGCCTGGGTAGAGCATGTAAGGAAAACTGACAAATGTGTCAGCCTGCTTGTCTGTTGGAAAGCTCTTCTTGGCAGTGAGTGTCCCATCTTTTCCTGTGATTTACATATCAAACTGACAAATTAATATTCCAAGCCAGGCATGAGCTTCTGACAGCTGTCAATTCCAACACCCCTGCCTGCAGTGTGATGCTCAGTAGGTCTCCTCAGGTAGTCTGGTAAAGACTGGAGTCTTGGACCTTTGCACATTAGTCAGTATTTATTTGTACACTGGTTCCCCCTTCACAGAAGCAGAGTCAGATGCAGAAGCATAGTGTGTACTGCAGATACTCTTGATATCTTCCCTTCTTTATCTTTCAGTCTTTTCCTTCCCACCTTCTGTCATTCTTTCTCTGCCATCTGGAGTACTAGAACAGCTGTGCATTTGTGGTCTTCATTGGTGTAAGAAATGGGTGTGGGACCAATCTTTACTGGTTTCTGTTGGAAAGGGACAAAGACATAGTCCAGTAACGAGTGCACATGAAAAATGAGACTACTAGGGAGAAGAGTGCATGTAACAAGTATCAGATCTACTTCCAATGTTTCTATCCTTCCAGAATTATTCCTGTAGCAAACAGATCTGTTGGCAGAAATTATGTCCCTGCTTGAATATAGCCAGGTGAGGTAATCTATGAGTTCTAGCCTTTTTATGGTGGAATGGGGTTTTTATGGTGGTTTTGGGTATTGTTTGAGGTTGGGGTTTTTTGGGGTATTTTTTTTGGTTGGATTTTTTTTTTGGTGGGGTGGAGAGTTTCTCTTGTTAGCAGTTGACTAGGATTGTATTTTATGTCAGCCTGTCAAACCATTATATGGGCAGATTGTTTCAATGAACACTTGTAAAACCAGTCTCTACTTTTGGTGCCAGATTTCTTGACACTTGGGGATATCGAGAAGCTTGTATGCAAATAATCCTTCAGAGTTTCCTGGTTCAAAGGTTCTGTATCTGGTGCTGATATATAAGGTAAAACGTGGATCAGCTGAGTGCCTGACCAAGACCTGAGTCACTGTCAGATTTCATCTTCAATATCTCATCTTGCAGCTCAATCCCTCCCTCACTGCACTGAGTGGCGAAACAAATTCCAGCAAGAACCGAGAATGTCTAAACCTGTTCATAGTTACAAATGTTTTTCCCCTTAACTTGAAAGACCTGCCTGGTGACTCTTTGGTATTGAGATCCCACCCTGGCACTAGAACACTGGTGAAACTGGTGTGTTGATTTTGGCACTTGCATAAATAACCTCCTTGGAATGTTTTCCAGTTCATGTGTTTTTTGTTAATGAGTCTCTACAACCTGCAGAGATCTGGTAATGTGGCCTTCCTGGCTTTGAGGCATATTGTGACTATTACTACTATAGTAGCTGCAGGATTTTTTTTTTTTTGTACAGTAACTGCTTTTTATATTTTTCTTTATTTTTGAAAAAGTTTGTGGTTGCTTTATTGTTTTCTGGTTTTAACCTCTGCTGTCCCTTCCCTACCCTTGTTTGTGTAAGAGTATGTGTTTGAGTGCCTCAAAGGGAAAAAAGGCACTAAGGAAAAATGCAGGAAAACTTGTCTTGAGTCAGAGGGCAGATAAACTCTCTTGCTGTGCTCCGCCCATACTATTCACCAGTCAGTGGTGCAGGAGGTTTGAAGTGAGTTTGACAAAGATTTTCTTAGTCAATTTAAAATTAGTAATAGCTGAATAATAGCTAATAACAGTGAATGGGGCAATTTATTCCACCTCTAACTGTATTCCATGCTTGCAATTAAGGAATTAATCCATTTTATTTATCTGGGGCCAAGGAAAATGATGACTTACTTTGAATTCAAACAAAATTTCAGTTATGACACCCTGGAAAAATTTTACAGCACAATAGGAACTGTGTTTGAATCCCCAGTACATTTATCAGAGTTGTATAAAGAACCTAATGATAGTTCTTTATGCTGACAGCTGTATTGAAAGTTGAATAAAAGAGATGTGTCACTGGACTTTAGCTAGTCACATGCTAAAGAACAATCATTGTAGTATTTGCCATAGTGCCATGTTCTCTTTGCATTGCTTATACTGATGTTTCAGATGGTAAATGGTAAAGGACTGCAGAATTGATGCATAGCTTTTGAACAATCAACATGCTGAGGTCAGAAGATGTTACTTAAGTAATGTAACTTGAAAGTCTTCTAAGTTTCCCACCTTTAATTTGTATTTAGGCTTTAGAGCACCAGTGGTGCAAGGACACATCATTGTAATTGGTGACATTTGGTCTTTGCTGATGAATCACTGTAACTGACAGCTGGGCTCAAGAGAGGGAGCAAACAGAAGTTGTTTTGGGGAGGGATCTAAATGAGAAGAGAGGGATGAATGCTTCTGGGGTTTGCCTCCAGAAATCTGCAGACGTGTCACCATCAAGAAAAACCAAGTGGGATCCACCAGGTTATTGTAACACAGAAGTGCAGGAGAGTGATCAAAAATTCCCAACTGATGCAGGTGTCAAGACAACACTCCATCTGCAGTAGAGGAGTCATCAGAAACATCAACAGAGAAGAGGTGATAAGACTTGTAGTTCTGGAGGACTGTTTAAGATGGACTGGCAGTGGTTAGATGGATATCAAAAAAGCAGGAGGTTGAAGTGGTGAGTGCTGGTCGTGATGACAACAGAGATGGGAATTTTAGCAGCCAGAGTTTGATATCCTCTCTATGTAGGCCCAAGTCTACATAGAGTCTCATCTATCAAAGATGAGCCTGAGACTGAGATGGAAGAAAAGAGAAGTAAAAAAAAAAAAAAAAAAAAAAGAACCCAGAGGTTTTTGTTCAGAATTTGCAGTGCTGTAAAATCAGTGATCTCAAAATTAGCATTTAGTAGTAATGATCATTTTCTGCCTGACTAATATGTGGGTTTTGTTTTTTATCTAGGCTGGGTGTGATGAGACAAGTGAATAACTCTTAAGTTGCTATAATGAAATAAGGCATATGACTTATACACAACTCTGAAACCTGTTGATTAACCTTATATAACCATAACCTTATGATTAGCTCATTACAGAACTTGAGGACTTCTTTAAACCTCCAATCTTTGGAACAGTTACTCATGTGCCTAGAACTAAGCACATGCTTGTCTCCATTAATCGAAGTCTGTGCTGGAAGTGAACTGTGTGCTTAACTGTTAAATGGGCTGGTGATCTCAGTTGTGCACTCAGTGCCTATGCAGTGGTTTGGCAAAGTCTGTGGTAAGCATGTGATCAGACTCTTGGAAAGCATGGCTCTGTCAGTCAAGGATTCCCAGCCAAACCAGTGACGTTCTGATACCGTATTATTTCATGGTGGTCACAACTATCTTTTCCTTTCAGCATGCCATTTAGTGTGTGCACTTTGGCTCAGCAGTACTGCTTCATGTTTAGGTTTTCAAGTGTGGGATCTGGTGTCTTCTGTACTGCTGGATGGGTGCTGTCTTTTCTGGAAATGACAAAGATTGTAGAGTTTTTTAACTGTCAGCTTGTCTTTTTTCTCTGTGATGCCTCACATGAGGATGCCTGTTAGATGCTGCCTGCATTTTGTAAAAAGCAGTTTTATAAAAACTCATGCAGTACCTTTCTGTTCTCTCCCCAACTACTCTGGTAAAGAAAAGGTCTTCACTACCTCTGAATGAATGAAACAAAACCTTTGAACAATTGCTTATTGATTAATAGAGCAAAGTTAAAATAACTGGAATTAAAATAACATGGGAGTTCTAACCCTCTTTGGCAGTAGAAGAATGTATGTTCTGTTTCCATTTGTTGGCATGCTCTTGTCCAGTATGGATAAAGAAAAATAAATTGAACATCTCTTGTATTTTCTTAATTGTTAGCCGCTTGGAAAATTATGGGTCAGGTAAATTGATAACCCTGTAAGTATTACTCAGTCCATGGTTCTCTTGTTACCTTTCATTAAGCTGCTTTAAGTGCATGATGACTCAGGCTGGCCAGTTCCACTGCTGCATTTTTTCATTGTTGAAAGTATAGAAGTTTTGGTCCATCAGGGCTGCATGGCTTTACATTTTTTTTTTGTTGTTTGGCTAAACTGTCTGGATCTCCATGCTCAAAGACTGAGTAACGCAAACTTCATTCATGGAAAAACAAACACTGTGTATGGTTAGGGCATCAGTTGCCAGCTCATCAACATTCACTAATTTCGTCTCTTGCTTTTCACAGCTCCTCATGGTAGCTACACCAATTAGACACTTAGTGTGTGTGTATATATATATATATATGTATAT
>JAOEGS010011866.1:0-18410 GCA_025447755.1 Corythornis vintsioides | reverse complement strand
ATATAAAGTTTGCTATAAATAACATCTAGAAATTTCACTGAGCATTTATTTTTTAACAGTGTGTGTGGCTCTTTCTAGTAGTCCTTGTGCTTAAACTGACAAGAACCCAAAACCAAAGAAGATAAAAAGCTCCCTGCCTCACCTTCTCCCCTTAATCCTACTGACGTCAGAGGAAATTAAATACTAACAAAAGCAAAGCTTAACAAGAAACATGGCAATCTTCAAGGTTACTGCAAACAGATTAACTCACAGCTTTTGGAGAAGGTCTAGATACCCATTTTGGTGTCTAAAGGGGGACTGAGCTGAATTGGAAGCTTCACTTCAAGCAAGTGATGCAGCTGGTCTGAAATAATTCCCTGAAGTACCTATGTGAGGACAACCCTGCTCCTGGTGGGACTAAGTAGAGACTTTCAGGACTGCACATTGTGCTTTGTTCCCTCTTGAAGCCTGCTTGGGGATCTAGAGGACCACGTAAGTCTGCTGTGCACCAGAAAAAGATATCTGTACTGCTGATAACTGAAACTTTAAGTGTTCTTGGGCAACGTTATATGTCTGAGAGAGTATCAAGCTGAACACGAAGACTTTTCTCACTTTCATTCAAAAATACCAGATATGGAAAAAGATAGAATTTGCCTTTTATATACATGACACTTGAAGCAAGCATCTCTTAAGGAAAAGGAAATAAAAGTTCATGGTCATGCTTAGCCTGAGGAAAATTAAGCCCGTATTTTCTCTTTTCTGGGGTAATGCCCTCACTAGTAGGCAAAGGGATCACATAAAGTGTTGGTACATTCTGATATTCCTGTGGAACTACAGCACTGGAAGAAATAAGAAAACAAGATTTATGTGATCAGCAGAAGTGACTTGAAGGAAACCTCACTCTGTACTGGTGGTTAAAGTCCTTCCTAACTGAGGGATGACTAGGCACTGGTCAATGCACACCTTTAATTCACATCCTAGCTTAATTCAGAGCAATCTGTTTGCCTGCCTGCACTCTACCATCACAGCATTAATGGGACTTGCAGAAATGAATGGGGAATGGGCTGGAAGGCATATGCTGCCTTTGCTAACTGAGACCTTTTTTGTGCAGAAAACCAATGGAGAAAACCAGTGGATGCTGTTGGCACAGAGCAATGAGAGAAAGGAAACACATCTGAAAAGAACTCACAACACAGCAGAATTGCATGAAAAGTAAAGCATAAAGCTGGGTGTTCTGGATCTCCACAGACTTTCGACTTCAACTAGCTGTGTGACTGAAGTGATGAGGAAACTAAACCAGGGACTTAAATACAGGGATTCTATTTCTTTGTCCAAACCATTTCTTGCATTTCTTGGGCTAGCTGAAGTAAGGACTGGTGGGTTTTGTTTGGTTGGGTTGGGCTTGGTTTGGGTTTTTTTCACTTGTAATTCCTACAAAGCTTACATGGTTGTTTTCCTCACCTATTTTATGCCCTAGAAGGAATAAACTGTAAGCTTAGAGTACTAATAAGATTGGAGTTCCGAGAAGTGAACGCTTCTGGGAAATCTGATGGCTTAGCTGCAAGAGTAATGCAAAGAGCTAACAACCTAGAGAGAAGATCAAGTGCAAGAAGACCAAGGGAAGAAAAAAAAAAAAAAAAAAAGCATGCTTAGAGCCAGTAAAATGTCAAGGGAAACTTAAGTATGTATAAACCTTGTGTCATGAGCTGCAAACCAAGAAGCCTGCTCAGTATTTGGCTGTGAGCTTCATCAGGGCAATGTGACAATTTCTAACAGAGAGCTCCAAGTTACAAATACAAAATATGCTGAAATGGACTTTGTGGCCAGAGGGTCTGTCTTATGAGAGGAACAGTGTGTGATCATCCTTCAAGTTAGCATGCACAGAATGTATTCTCTGATCAACACAGCACTTTCTGTCTTTGCCAGCACATCACTGCTAACATGAGCAATGTGTGTCTGTCAAAGGAACAAAGGAGAATAGTGGGGGGCTTCCTGCTGCATGCCAAAGGGAACCCTGTCCTGCAATGGCAGGATCCTCAACTGTACCACAGCACCAGACACCATCTTAGTGTCACATCGCAATGGTGTCTTTTAGTAGAAGAGATTTGGCATCTCCAGTACCTTTTCCTCAAGAAATCTCCAATGTTCCCTATGTCTAGTCTCCATTGTTTCATTTACTTATCCATTTTGAATTAATCCATGTGAAAGACATAAATACTTGCCAATTTTTCATCTTTTCAGATGATTTGGAATCTAATTTTAGCCCTTTGTAAAGGTCCTCACAGACTTCTCTTCAGAATACCATAATGATTCCCCCTAAATTACCAAAAAAGATAACCTTTAATTAACAGTATTCACACTTAAAATGTACAAAGACTGTAAGTAGTCATAAAGCATAAGGTCAAAACTTGTAATGATAACTAAGCTGTGAGGAAAGACTGAATGAACAAGACTTTTAAATCCTTGTTTGGTATCAGATATGTAACAAAGATCCATGTTAATATGGCTACACAATACACAGTGTTTTCTGCTGCTAGCAAAATAATTCATAGTTTTTCACTGTCTCTCTTAGCCACAAGAAGCAACCACATAATCAAAAAGTTTCACATTGATTTATTTTAATGCAAAATGATTCCCTAAGATCTTCCACACCCAACTGTAAGAGAAATATTGTGATCAGAGTAGACGTGTGATAGAAAATAGCCCTTGGAAATGTAAAAAATTCCTTTGACACTATGCCATAGCATTAATTTAAGTTATTCAGTTATGATTTTTAAAAATTACAGTTACTAGTAATTGCTGGACAGTGTTTCCATAGATCACCAAAACCTCCTACAGGCTGGCTTTTGCAATTTCACAGATTCACAGAATCACAGAGTGTCAGAGGTTGGAAGGGACCTAGAAGATCATCTAGTCCAACCCCCCTGCCTAAGCAGGGTCACCTAGACCAAATCACCCAGGAATTCCTATTAGTTCCTATCTCAGTCCATGTAAGTAAATTATAAATTCTGTTGTTAAGAGGATATTTTTTTTTCATGGTTTTTGATACCTTTACTATGTATACTCACATCCTTCATGGACACATATTCTTCAGCAGGTCATATAATACAATAAATCACAGAATCAGAGAATCAGTATGGTTGGAAAGGACCTCTAGGGTTCATCAAGCCCAACCTTAGTCCCAGCATTTCTCTAACCACTACCCCACATCCTCAAGCGCTGCATCTATTAGTTCTTTAAACACCTCCAGGGATGGTGACTCTACCACCTTCCTGGGCAGCCTGTTCCATCACCTAACACCCCTCTCAGTAAAGAATTTCTTCCTAATATCTAAAAGCTTGATATCTAATATCTATTGTCTTCATAATTTAATGCCTTCTCCTTTGGAAGAAACTCCCTGGCAATGGCTGTCATCTGAAATGACTGTCAACTTTATGTTCAAACACATATATATTTAAAATGTTTGGTGGAAGACAAAAAACATTTACACAAAACCAAGAATTAAGTAGCATCTACTCCTACAGTAGTTGTGTTAGTCATAGCCAAATATTAGCCAACTGCTTGTAAGGTGATTCCTGTTTTTATTCAGATGTGTCAAGTGTGATATTATTTGTCAAATATAAATCAGTAAGATTATATTACTTTGTCTTTCATCTTAAAAATAAATAAATAAAGCAGGCTTCAGAATAGTAATAATTTACAACAAACTCCATTGCATATCCTGGACACATTCCACATAAAGGAAAAAGTAAAATGATGATAACCTGTGCCATTCTTGCTGATTAATTGTAAATGGTTTTTAATGTAGCCCTGTATGCCACTAAATACAGCACCACACTGCCATTAAAAAGCCTTGGGACATGTCCAGTGTTGTCCGAACTTGATCTTTCTGGAGCTGTGTTTAGCTTTTTTTAATGACCAGCTAGCTACTGCCTGATTTGTTTAACTTTTGCTTATCTTTATAGAACCATACTCTTTACATAGATGGCAGCAGCAAACAGTTATTCTCCACAGAATGACTTATTACCCCAGCACAGCAACACAATGCAGCAGAGTGCAGTCAAGGCAATGAGAGAATGGTTTGACAGCAAAGGTGCCCAAGCAGGAGGCACTGGATGCAGAGTAGGGGAGCACAGGTCAGGCAGGGGCAGTGAGGGGCAGAAGATGGCACTGGGCATCTCAGATCTCATGAAGAAGACACTGATGAACAATTAAAGCAGTGCAGACCTGGAAAATGAATAAAACTAGGTTCTAGGATAACAAGAAGAAAGACTATCTAGCCAACTTACATAAGGCAGTCCATATCTAGTATATGTATTTATCCTCATCATACCACCAGAAGGCAAGGCAGTACTACTGTAACCATACCATGGGGAAAGGCAGCAACACACAGAAGCTGGATTTATAAAAGAAATCTAATAAATGTATATTCCTCATCATCACTTTCAATGCCTACATTCTAAATGTGAACATCCATAATGTTCATCCCAGGGCAGCCACACACCTCCTGGTGCCTGTGTGCTCAAGGTGCATGCAGGGGTCTGGGCATTGCCTATAGCTGTGAGAAGCAGCAATCTCCTGAGAGTTGTCTGCACCTTGTTGTCAGTAGGGATGAATCCAAAAGGTGGTCTTGGATCACACCTGCTTGACCAAGCTTTACATAAACCACAGCCAGAGCTGGCATCTCCTTTTATAATCTGTATATATGCTGCCAACTCAGACTTGTGTGCCCAATAAACAACTGCAGCACATGAAGCAATCAGTGGATTCAGTGGCTCTGCATCACAGAAGGTTCTGTCTGGTTGAGGAATAGAAATTTTGTTGATTTGTCAAAAATTTGAGGGTATCTTAATTTTTGTGGATAAATTAAAAATTCAGTGGACTAAAGAGAATGAATATGTAATAATTTGAACATTAATTTCTGAGACTAGCTGTTCTAGATTCTGTACTCACATTACACCTGCAGTGCTGAACATTATTCCTCTTCTCCTTTGTCATTATGAAGCACATCTATCAACCTTCAAACCTACCAGTAATGGAGCAGCTGTATGTGTGCCAATCACTGCAGATATCAGCCAATGCCACAGAACAAACAAAACACTTCCAAGGGTAAAAACAGAACTTGTTATAGTTCAAGTTGTTGTGCCTAGCTTTTCAGACAATTGACATCTATGCATACATACAAAGGGACTGCAAAGGATATATTCACAGGATAGATTAGCAAATGCTGTGTAAGTGAACTGTTGGAGATCAAAAAAAATATTCCACAGGAAATCTCCAGATTTAGGATTTTCCAAAACCCTTTTGGGAAAACATGTTCCTGTATGAAATTTGTACAATATTATTCCTTGTAAGCCATAAACAGCATGAATTAAATTCCCCAATTTTCTAATCTGTAATTTAAGCCCTTTCTAGCTGCACTACAGGAGTAAACTCCGAGGGCTTCACAGACTCATCCCTGAGCCCTCTGTACATGCTTTGACAGCATCTACACCACTCACTGCTCAATGGTCAGCAGGAAGCCCTGGATAAACAAGCACCTTGGTCTCTATTTTGAAGGCTCAAGCAGCAATACAACAATAACTATAACCAAACATGGTTTGAGCTGCCTAGAGACAGAGTATGACTGTTAACACGTAAAAGAGCTGATAAATGTAAACATGCACTGACCACTTTTTGATCAGACTTTTTTCCTTTTTTTTTTTTTTTTTGCCTAAGCAAATCTAAACCTGGCTGAACCAGCACCACTGCTCCTCTCCAACTCTTTCACAGAAATACAGAATCAAAGATATTAGGGGTTGGAAGGGAGCTAGAAGATCATCTAGTCCAACCCCCTGCCAGAGCAGGGTCACCTAGACCAAATCACCCAGGAACAGATCCAGGTGGGTCTTTCTTGAGACACTTTTTGGTACTGATGGAGGCTTATCTGGACCATCATAGCACACTCACTCAACATTAATATCATCCAACTAAAAAAAACCCAAGGTGAATAGTTTTCTTTTTGGCTGGTGTACTGACATACAAAGGGAAAAGAGTGAAGCCAGAGCTATCAGTGCAGCAACAAGGTCTCAGATTCTCACAAGAAACTTGTGTTAACTTGCAGTAACCTCACAACAACTGAGATTGATGACACTCATTAACAAATTCCCACTTATATTTCTAGTTAGAAGCGGTAAAGTTGGAAGTCCTGTTAATCATTTTCCAGAACTAAGAGTCAGAGATTTTTCTTTTGATCCTTCTCTCATCAGCCTTCAGCAAAAGTGTTCAATAGCACAGAACTATTAGCTATAGCTGAAAGTTATAAATCTTGCTACAAACACTGTCTCTGAATAACTGATGAGTGAGCCAGCAGTACCTGAGAACAGGAACCAAAGTCAGCTCCCAAAGTGTTTTATATCTCCTGAAGAATAAAAGAGTAAATTGGTGAAAACTGCCCAAAGGGGGATGACAAACTGTTCTCCCCATTGTCACCAATTTTTTATAAACCTACCAAAAAAATGTATGGTGTTCAAACTTTATTTTTTTGTGCTTTTGTCATTTCAAGGAGGTAGAAGTAAATTTTGAACTGAATAACTGAAAACAGCTTGATTGCAAATTTCAGTTGCACACATTTTCAGCATCATCAGAGAAATACTAATTTGAGTATGTCATATGCCTTGTTTCCTCTTCAGATAATGAAGAAGAACAAACCAAATAAACTGAAGTAAAGCACAAAAAGAGACAGGTGAGCCAGCTAAAAGAGAAAGAAACACAATGAGAAGTTACAAAAACTGTTTTTTTTAAGTGCATCTGCTTCACTCTACCAAATCAGAGATGTCAAGGATGGTTTCAAAAGTAAGACTATAGAGAAAAAAGTAATCTTAATACAAATTATGAAACTATTTTATTGTGGTAGAAAGAATGCATGCTGTCACTGTTACACATTTTTTTTGTGGTTGTAATCTAATCTTCATTTAGACAAAATTATATGGATAGCATGGGAAATTTGTCTTCAGTAAGGACAATAATTTGGCCTTCGTAAAGTAGCAACACTGATCTCACACCCTGTTATTATGGATAGTTTTTATTAATTCTGATGGTGGCTAGTCCATCAGAAAAATGTGTCAGTAATTTGACAAAACATTTATTTATAACTTCTGCAAGAGATTAACAAAACTAGGAATGACTTTGAAAAAATTTACTGTCTTCCTCTTGAGATTTAACTAGCATCACAAATGGCTCAAATTCTGAAATATTCATAAATCAGTGATGCATAATTTGTAAATTTGTACTTTATATCATGTACAACTTTCTCTAACCTAAAGAGCTTTTTATATTTCTTGTTAACAATGAATGCAAATAATGCTCAATGGAATTCTGCAGTGACCTTTGTTTTATTACAGTTGCTGCATATTTATAAATGAACAGCTAAACTTCAATTTCACAACTACAACAACTTTGTGTTGGAATCCTTTGATAAAACACAACTGAATAAACTTCATAAAGTGAATTCCCTAAGAAGACAAAAAGAATGTCTCCTCTGAAAATTCCTCTGTGTATACCAACACACAAAGCAGATATTTCCAAGCTTTGCAAACAGAAGACTAAGCAAAACAGCAATATGGATAGATTTGAACAGAAGAGGATAAATTGCTTTAAAAACAGTATGGGAGAACACATTAAATTTAATAGATCATATAATCACTGTGTTATATAAATGTATAAAATATCAATATGTGGGTATAAACCACTGTGTATGCCTTAAATACCTGCATTTTGTAATAATTCCATGTAATGTCACTAAGACCTGATATATGAAAAGCCACTATGTAAACAGAATCAGCATTAACTTCTGTTAATGGCTGTTCCACATGTGAACACTTCCACATTCCTCAAAAGCACAAGTAAATTGGGGGAAAAGATCTAAAATACAGTAAACATATTGTATACTCTGCCCACACACTTTGAGGCAGATATGCTTATCTTTTATCTTTGAAGATAAAAGGTACATCTTAGTGGTATGAGAAAGGCAAATATGGAAGACATGACCAGTCTGAACACTTGATGGGACAGTACTCACTGCTGTTGAGCACTCATTCACTGGAGCCAGAAGCAAGAGAGACATAATTCTGTTCCCAACATGGATATGCTTTGACTTCAGTCTGAACACTTAATTTCTTTATATACATTCCCCATTCTTTATCACTAGTTCCTATTTATGCTCTGTGCTCTTTAGAGTGGCAGTCTCTACCAGCACTTGTCTGCATCTGAGAGCAGGTCTCCACAAGGTATGATTTGAAGAGGTTTAATTCAAGAAAAACTTCAGCCTGGGAAATAAAAAACCTGGGTTTGCTTATAACACAGATTCCAACATTTCACTGACACCACCAATGTTTTAAGCAAGCAACAAGCTCATGAAAAACTGCTATTCAGATCCTGTACAGTACATTTGTGATCTTGCTGAAGGCAGGGCAAACTCTTGACTGCAGTAGTCTGACCTTTCCCACCAAGTAAGTAATAGTCCATCTTGTTAGTGTGAGAAGTGCTGAACAAAATACTGATAGAATCTGTGATGCCAAAGAAACCACCATTTAGACATATATAAAACACCAAGTATAACTGCTAATAAAGCATTTAGATAACATGAAGTAAAGCTGTTTATATAGGCTTTTCCTACCATAAAGGAAATTTTCAGGCTATTTTCCTTTTTGGAGGCATCAGAACAATCACTTCTGGATTGCTCCAAATCCCACCAAATGCATCACACAGATGTGAAGTGTTGTTTTGCACACCAATTTCTAAGCTTTACATCAAAACAAGAAGTTCCATAGTTTACTGAAGTAAATCAGGTGGAAATTATCAATGCAGCACAAAGTGAAGTAGAAAAATGAGTGATAATAGCATATAATCCTTGAAAGAAAGGTAGAGTTTACTGATTACAGGAGATTCTGTCATGTTTATGTTTCTAAAGTGCATCACTTCAAGAAAAAAAAGAGAATCAGAACTGAAACTTGCATGTCTCTAATAAAGATATAATGAGTAGTCCAGAGTGACCCAAATATGTACTAAGAATATAGATGTGTAGGGCGATAGTTTTCTTTTAGCAAAGTCAAAAAGGGCATTTTTATGAAGCTCACTGGAATCCAGAGATTTAAAAATATTTCCTTCAAGGAGGAATCAGACCCATAAAGAAGAAACACCATGTCTCTAACAGACTTCATGGAAGTTCCTGTGATGATTTTGGCCACAAATATTTTAGGAGGAAAAATATTAACTAATAAAATAAATAAATAGCTATGTTATTTTTCTTTACATTCTAGATTTTCACTGAGATTAAACTCCTTATGAAAATGTGATAACAAACTCTCATAACCTGCATAGTAACAGGTTATTTTAGTATGTAATTTTAAAGTCTTTTAACAATATTTTATGAGTCATAATGAAAAATACCTTTCAGGAAAAATAAAAAAAAACCCTGTTTTTCCATTAGTGCTCATCTCCCTTTGTCCCCTTGAACTTATGGATAAAAGATCCATTGCAAGCAGAAGGATATAAAACTATTAAGAGCCTTCCAAATATGTCACCATACTCATTCAATATTCTGGACAACAGTTTTATTTATTTTGCATTTTGTAAAATAGTTTTAGACTCAAACAGCTGTTACACATTGAGTATTAAATGTGCATGGTTGTTAGACTCCATTTTGCCATTTTTATCTTCCTAGAGAAATCCTGCCCTGATTTAACAGTTGAAATCCTCTGACTGAGCCATGCTATGACATGTTATTACTGCCTATGACTTTCTGACTAGGTATGTCCAGCCTACTCAGCCAGCTAGTGACCTCTGCATATGTGATGAATACTATAAATTCATCTTAAATGTGTGCAACAGAGGTGGGAACTAATGGAATGACATATAAAGGAATGCAGACATGCCATGACAGGTCCACAAAACTTTCTGCATCTTACATCTTAGTATTATTCAACACTGTTTCTTTTTATTTTTTTTTAATAGACTTCTCTTGTAGTAAATCCACTTTTAAGATGTCCCTGTTGTTTTCAGATCTAAAATCAGGGGGAAAAAAAATCAGCTGCTAAATACTAAGATGCTGGTACACAATGAGCTGTTAGAGTTTATGACAAAGTAGACCAATGCTACATTTCTAGCATACTAAAAAAATCTATACTAAAATTATTTTAGACAGGATGAACAAGATAAAAGATTAAACCTGAAAGTCCAAATGACAAGATTTAATTAATATGCAAATCCTCTCTCTTATTCTGCTGGATGAAATAAGAAGATGAAAAAATTATTTTCATTGTTTTATGGGGGTCCCTGGCAGATATGGTAGAAAAACACAGGGGAAAACTCCCAGTTTCTGTCTAAGCAGCCATTACAATAACCCATAATAACACTGCAGGTCACAATAAGAAAATACATTTTTGCATTCTTCTTGTCATCATTCATACAATTTGTGTGGGTTGACTAGATGCAAAGGCTTTACAGGCCACTCAAGTTGGAACTAAGCCTTATTTTATTGACAAAAACTTCAGGAGATATTTCAGCACTGAAGTGCAAGGGGACAAATTCTCCTGAGCCTTTAAACTCAGGACCCTGTCAGAGTGTTTACTGAGATCTATTTTCTAGTGCTTTGATCCAGGCTAAGCACCTCAGATGTAAGGCTATGGAAAAGGATCAAGATACAAAGAAACTGGGCCTTAGTGAAAATGTGGTGATTTTCAATATTGCTTTAATCAGTGACAGCAAAGATGATCTGTCTACAGAAGAAATGCTGATTAAACCACATATTTCCAAAGCATTTCATTAAAAAAGTATTAGCTACAGCTTCCTTTTTTGACCTAGTTCCTTTTATTGTTCAACACTTTGGCACTTTTAGAAACACAATCATCCATTGTATACTTGTCATGTCTTTTGTAAAATGCAATACTTTTTAATAAAGGAAAAATACTGAGTTTCATCCATTTTTCCTAAGCCATTTATTAAATTCAAAATTGTAAAAATCTTCAGAGGTTCAGGGGAAAAAAAAAACCACTAGGCTTTAATCTAAATGTTCTCTATTTACATTATGTTTCTAAAAAAAAAAATGACTGGAAATAGTTTTGGGAAAAGATTTTGTACTTAATACAGTCAAGCTTGATGAAAGAAAATCTGCAGGGTGGGAGGGTGTGCATAATGATGTAGGAAGCTGTATGGTCTTTCCAATTCCTTTCAAAAATCATGGCTAGACAATGTCAGTATCAAAGCTCAAAGAAATACACTAACTCATAACACAACATCTTACCAAGTCCAGAGCACTCTCAGTGTTTGGTAAACTCTATTCCCCTTAAAACTAAACTTACACTAACAAAACTGTACTTCCAGTTGCCAATGTGAACTCTTAACAGTAAGAAACCATTCTTTTACTTATTGTTCAACCTTATTTTTGCTACTTGTGCTAATCTAACATTAACTAGATTGCCTGGGAAAATAAAACTTGCGTTTCTTACCCAAATGTTTGCTGACACAAGTGATGAAATGCATTATGTTTGTAGTATAAATATTCTACATGTTGATCCCTCAATAAAGTCTCCAACTGAACCACAAACCAGCTTTATATGTACAAATGCAGATTGATGTGCTTGATAAATGTAACTATATCTGTAGAAAATACACCTCTCCTTCACATTTTTTAGCCTTCTCAGGGAAAAGGAGAAAAAGCTTTTAAACACCAAGTGGAATACAAAGGGTGTACTACTACTGGGAAATATTGTGAGGCTTAATTTGCTAACTGATTGCAACTTTTGGTAACAACCTGGTAACAATATTCAAGTGCATTAAAATAATTAAATAAAACACTGAAACAATGTTGTTACTGTTAAAATCTTCAGTAAAACCAAAGAAAAAACCACTCAATACAGTAAAAAGCAAGTGAAGGAAACCTTCCACCTACTAAATAAAATTTCCACCCACTTCAGCAATGCCACCTCTCAAGCTTATATTGAGGAAAAAACCGCAAGAGGGGCAATTGTTCAAGTGTTCTGAAACTGGAAATGAAATAATAACAAAAAAAGTGTTCTCCCTAAGCGAACAGCCCTCTGGAACTCAGCGTATTTTTGCGAGCGGTACCAATGGCCCCCGGCTGCCCGGGCAACCCTATGCGCTTGCACTTCTCCCCCCAAACCCCACCGGCCAAGTGGTACCTTGGGATGGAAATCAGGCTCGGGGAAGGCTGGGGAGGGGATACTCCTTTTTCCCACCGCCGGCGTCACTCCCGCACCGCTGGGGCCGCGGGGAGAAGCGGCTCTCCCGCTGGCCCTCCCTGCGGGGTCCCGCTGCACTTGCGCGTCTGGCAGCTACCGCGGAGAGGCCGCCGCGCCACAGCTGCGTTTCTTACGCGCCGCTGGGCCTGCGGCGTGTCTGTTTTCTTATCGGGCTCCGTGGTTTCCCCGTGCCCCCCATGACACACACGACGAAGGCAGAGGGGGTTCCGTTAGTGAAATCTCCCATCTAACTTTTAGGGCCTGCCTAGGGGTGGTGTGAGCCACTACGCTCCCGCGCAGCGCTGAAGGCTCTGCCCGGCCGCAGCTGTGCCTGCTGCGCCATGGGCTCCTCGGCCGGGGCGGCCTCCACCTCCCAGGGCACTAATTAGCTCTAAACGATGTTAAATACCATCCCTGCCGTAGCACGGGCTTCTCTGGGAGGTTTTTTTTACAGGAGACGAGCTTGCCCGTCAGATAAAAGTCACTGTGTAGGAAACAGAGCTCGGTGCTGGGAGAGGCACCGACCTGCAGCACACAAGTGTCCCTCATCCCTCCCCCCCGGCCCTGCCTGCGGCCGCTGGCACCGAAGCAGCTGGAGCAAGTTCAGCTTTTCTTCTCCCACAGCACTGAGGCTTGGCTGCCCTTAAAGAAAATCCTCTCCTAACAACGTGTCAATGTTACATTCTTCCACAAAGCAACTTCTATTAGGGGGGCTGGGAGCTTGGCATTGCCTCGACACAGACTGGGAGCTTTGTGGCTATGCAGAAAACAAGGAGAGAGGGAACATTTCCTGCATTAAAATGCAATACCCTGGGCTCGATGATTTATCCCTTGCCGAATGGGTACATCCTTCCCTTCCCCCATTCACACACGGCTGCTCTGAAGAACCCCCTCGTAGGTTGCAGCCAGAGCATCCCCAGCTATGTTCAGCCTATACCTTTCCTGCCTCTGGTCACCCCCAGTATCCTTCCCCAAATTATCCCCTGCCTTCCCCAAAATAATCAGGAAGACAAAAGTGGAGATATGAAGCAGAGGGGCTAGACAGAGTGACACCATGATAATTGGACCTCCTTGTCTTCTCATCTTTCCACAAGCCCTCTTTTTTCAGCAGGCATATGAAGCAACTCCTGGGACTGACATATCAAACCCGTCGATCCCTCATCATCATCTTCCTCGTCGTGCCCCCCACCCCCCCCCCCTCCCTCCCCCACACCATAACTAATACTTCTGAGAGATTCAGAGCCTTTGCCTTCTGGAGCCAAGGCTGCCTGGAGGACCAGTGCAGCAGCAGACCCCTTCACAGACCTCCCAGCACATCAAAACAGCATGTCCTGACTCTGCGTGGTGCCCCACATGCCTAGGCTCCTCTGGCAGAGGTTTCACCCTGAAGAACTGAATTTACTTTTGGCTTGGTTTTAGGTTGTTGAGGTTTGGCCCAGTTGGGAACAAGTATCATGGTCAAATCTCTTGGTCTTTTAGTCAGGTTGCTGCACATGCCTTTGGAAATGTTTTCCTTGCAAAGTCAAGGGATCATGTCAAAAGGGCCAAGATTTTGTAGTTGGGTGGTTGCAGTGAAGAGGTAGCAAGGGGGAGAGCAATTCCTGGCCCACCACCTGTGGGCATTACTGTAACTGGGGGCAGAAAATAGATAGATTCTACTTATGAGGAAATTCAACAGTGATCAGCAGAACTATAGGCTCAAGGTTGGACCAATTTAGAAATGAAAATGCAGCCCTCACTGCACTGACGGAGTGTGAATCTTTTCCAGCCCTTTCACCTCTTACAGGTAAGCTGGAGTGGCAAGCAAGTCAAATGAATATATGAGTATCAAGGAAAGCTGGCAGCAGGACCTACACACCGGTTTTGGATTCAGCCCCCACTCCACAAGTACCTACCTTCTTTTGGTGGTCGTTTGGCTTCTCTGGTGAGGTTGCAGACCTGGGTGGTTTGCAGCTCCTGGGTCAGGCAGCCCTCTGTCTGCTCGTTGAGGGGCAGCACCACATTGTTGAGCAACACCAGGGACTGGTCGTCAATTCCCCATTCTCCCAAATGCTGAGGGCAGGTGCATTTTGTATACATGATCCCACAGGACTCGGTTCTCCCGTTCTCGGATTTCAAGCAGCTCTCCAACCAAGTGCATAACACATGGCACCCAAATTGACTTGGGCTCACCTTGTTCAAAACCAAAAATTCAAAGAAAGATTTTTGGTCTTCTTCTTTTTTGTGTAATCCTGGGAAAGTGACAGGATAGACGCGGCGTATCTGAACAAAATTCTTATCATACTGCAGAAATACAAAAGCATTCTTGGAATCGCAGAGCTGCATTATAGAATGATTATTTTTTAAAAGATCCTTTATTTTTTCATGGGAAAAATGATCAAACTGATAAGCCAAGAGGGAAAAGTTGGAGCAGCTGAAGTCCTTTTTGGAAAATTTCAGGTAAATACTATATTTGGTCGGATCTGGATTTTCCAGCGTCCAAGTGCAGTTTGTGAAGTTTTTAGGAAACATTTCACTTACAGAATACGATCCATAAATGACCCCCTTCACCAGCGTGGAACACCAGAAGTCTTGGGCAGCATTAAATCCAAACATAACCAGTAGGTAGGTGGAAAATATATAAATCAGCAAATTACGAACAGCCTTCATCCTATGTCATTTGGCCTGCAGGAAATGAAATGAAATAAAAATGCAAGTAGAATCCTTCACACATTGAAAACCAGACTCCTTCCAATATTCGAGACAGCTGTTTTCAAGCTTGCAGTTAGAGCCCCTTTCAGAAAGAAGGGCAGGTAATTTTTATTTTATAACACGAGGGACGGGTTTGCCGCTGTGCGCACAGCGCCACCACGTGGCCATCGCGACAGCCGAGTCTTCTACAGGCCAATTATAAAACAACATCTATTAGATTATTAATAGGAATGTCCTCTCCTGTCTAGGATGTAGTCATCATGGCGTGGACTAGAACTGCTCAACTTTGGTAAAACCTAGGTGCCTTACCCAGCAGGCCAAGGAAAGAGTCACTTATTTATAGGCTTCTTCAAAAAGTAAATTAGGAGTCTGCTATAGTCACGTATGTGCAATACACACAGGCAGACTAGAATAAGAAAGCCAGTAGTGTATGTTGTTATATATTATTTTTCTATTAAGTCTGAGAAGCAACTGTGAAGAAGTATTGCCATAATTTTAAAACACACACATTATTATTTGTTACAGATGTAACACTAGCTCCAATACACCTACATGCTTTTGCCCTGGCCACCTGGTGTACAGAGGTCTCTATAAAGTGAAAACCCAGGCAGGAAATACTGAGATTAATCTACTAATGAAATTATGAGACTGTTGGAGAAAGAAACAAACCCAGGCAGATTAAACTAGTGCTGGCCTGATACTACTTCTAAATGCCAGCTTTTAAAGATAGTAATTTCAATCTGCTACAACCTCTTAGGATATATAAAATGTGTCACTGCATTAGTATCTACAACCAGCACCTCTATATAGCTGGCTGTGCTACAGTGGGATCTCTACATCTATTGGATTGCACTTGTCCTCTTACTATTAATATCTTGTACTGTCTGATTTAACTCCTGTGTTTTGCAGATGTGTGCTTGAATGATGAAAGACATATTACATTTTCTCAGCCAGCATCTCCAAATAAAGCTGTTTTACTGCACCTGTCAACTGTTACAGCTTCCACATGCTCTGTTATCTGAACAGTGGCCTAGGTTAAGAAAGCAAACCTTACTTATATTTACCTCTGTAATGTTATTAAAAAAATGTTTATAGCATTAATCTATGAGAAGTCGCTTATCTCTTAAAAATGAGTAGCTTTTTGCCTTCTGTTGTCAAATGCAAGCAGACAGAAGTGATGCCAAGATAATTTCAAAACTCTCTAGGTTGCAGTCTCTTCCACTGTTTCTCTGCAAGCAGAGGCAGACATAACACACAGAGGCATCGTTACTGAGTTTTGACGTGTGTCTTTGCCTTTTCATCAAAGAGCAAGGCATCTTCTGTCTCCCATTGCATAACACACAGCAAATCACTGGGTTAAGCTCCCTTGAAGAGATTTTTTGTATCTCCTAGATTTTAATTCAAACTCTGCATCTTGAAATGGGCAAAACACAACCAACTCTAACCCTCCTTATAGCAGAGGTTTAAAAGAAATACAACAAAACCAACCAGAGATGCTGCTGGCTCTATCCACACAGATTTTCTTTCTGAGCCTCCATCTCAATAAATAACAGTCCCCCTTTTCCAATAAGGTCAGTACAGCATTTTAGGGTTTAGAAAATAGAAACTTGTCAGGAATTCTGGAAACAATTTCCCCTTTGCTGAAGCACTTTGCAGGCAATGCAGCTCTGCGCAGTGTTATTCAGGATGGTGTAGGCGTTGAAAGCCAATGTGACAATAAGTGTCTAAATTAGGAATTCCACCCATGAAAAAGGATTAATTTTATTATATGGAAAGCAAAAAGGAGACTTATTTGCTGTTTGTTTGAAAAGCAAAAGAGCCTCGGACTTTTCCCATCCTGTGTAATATTTGCACTAGAAAAATGAAGACATCTGCAGTGCTAGACTGTTTTCTATGAAGAAATGTGATCAAATAGCCCTCATTTTAGCTGTGGATTTGTTTATTCAAGGCTACTGAAACACAACATTGTCTTGAGCTTTCTCTCCCTATGTGCATTACACACACACAAACACACACACACACACACACACACACACACATACACACACCAATTGAGTGTGCCGGCAGCATTTTGGTTACTTTGCAGTATTGCTAAATACAAGAGTGAATCTGCTCTCTGAAAGGATTAGGGACTCAGATTAAAAAGATTTTTTTTTCTTTTTTTTTTTTTTTCCCATGGAGGAGGGAGTTAAAGAACGACCAAAGAGGCTTAAGGTTGTCCATTTGGGAAGGGGGAGAATCCCCTTCTTCTGAAAATCAAACGGGCGTTTAGTTTGGATATTCCCCAAACTGATTTTCTAGGTGACACTGTAGTTTAGCCGAACATAGACGGCGCCATCACTCCACTTATTTTTTTTTTTTTTCCCCCAACAGAAGACCCACTGACTTCTCTTATTTTAACTTCCTATTAACCTAACATCCCTCCCCCCACCAGAAAAAAAAATTACCCCGATCGTGCACAAACCTCAGGTTTTCTCGGTCTCGCTGGAAATTACTCTCAGGGAAGCAGACCTGTCGCAAAAACGGACTTCTCTAACTTTTCAACTGCAGCGCTGAAGTAAATGCGGAGATCATTTTGTATGTGCTGGTCTCTCTCTCTCTCTCCATCCTTCAGCAACAGCCTGTCCCCCTCCTCCGCCGCCTCCTCCCCGGAATCCCGAACTAAAAGCTCTCCAGCCGTAATCCCTGCAAAAGGGAAATGGAAATGCCCCAGGCACCCTTACCTTCCACTCCGAAAGCGGTCAGGCTATTTCTCTAAAACACTAGCACCACAGCCACACGTCCCAACAACAGTGATGGAGAGATTCCCCTTCTGTCGGAAGCACCGGTTCCCATTTTCCCCGGCTCAGGTTCAAAACCAAAATGTGAAAAAGCAGCAGAAGAGAAAAAACGCAGCGAGAAAACCCCCGCAAGCCACACACACACCCCACCGAGGAGAAAAAGCAGCTTTGGCTCCGGATCCACCAAATCCAACCACATGAAGGAAAAGGAAAAAAAAAAAAAAAAAAAAAAAAAAAAAAAGGCAAAACCACCTCAAACCAGCGAGACTGCGGGAAAAAAAAAATGGAAGTGGCTGAGCAAGCGAAGGTTTTGGTTGGTTTTTTTTTTTTTTTTTGCTTTGTTTTGTAATTTTTTTTTTGGTTGGTTGTTTTTTTGTTTTTTTGTTTTTGTTTTTTTTTTTACTTGAAACAAAGTCTCGGCACAGCAGCCCGATGAGCGGCGATGGCAGGCAGGCGACGGTCTGAGAGGAGGACTAAGGCGTTAGTGCAGGTTTGTTGGCGGGTTTTGTTGCTCTTGTTGTTGTTGTTATTACTAAGAGACTTATTTCTCTTTCCTCCCTCCTCCTCCTCCTCCTCCCCCCCTCAGGCACTAATGGCCGGACAGCGGCGGGGGGGGGGGGGGGGGGTTTTTGGCCGCCGGGGCCGGGGGGGGGGGGTAACGCCCGGCCGGCCGGGGGGACGGGGGGGGGGGGGGGCGCGGGGAGGGAGGGGGGCTCCCTCC